>QLSR01000038.1:106821-162038 GCA_031780015.1 Citrullus colocynthis
TTTTTTTTTTTTTTTTTTTTTTTTTTTTTTTTTTTTTTTTTTTTTAATAAATGCACTAGATCATTATTAATACAGTACATAACAATATAGTTCTTAATCCTACAGGATTACAATTACATAAGAATTGACGACAAACTATGATCCGAACTTTTTAAAACTGCAATAATTGGCATCCCGAGCATTCAGCTTAGTCCTAAAAATTTAAAACATTTCAAATAAGTTAGCGTAAATGAAATAAATCAATAATGAGAAAAAATCAAAACATTCAACTTACCAATGACTACCACTTATCACTCTCCCATGGAATTTCATTTTTGTGTTATGATGGAGGACTTGACATTATCTAGAAAAACAATAGTAAATTGTTTATAAATAATAGTATATAATGTCATATAAAAGTACATAGTAAACTGTAAGAAATGAATAACAATTAAATTACCACGTATCACTCTCAATTTTTTCACAAATCTCCATTTCTTCAATTTGTGGAGGAAGATCTAATAAGGCTGTTTTTTCACGGATCCAATTTTGTGTACAAATTAAAGCTTCCACTGTTTTAGGCGATAAGGAACTTCTAAAGAATCAAGAATCCTTCTTCCTATACTAAATGTTGATTCAGAAGCCATAGTAGACATTGGAACAGAAAATACATCTTAGAGCAATTTTTGATAAAACTCGGTATTTAAAGCCATTTAGTTTCCACCAAGTCAAAACACCAAAATGATCACTTAGCTCTTCACAAGGGTCAAATAGCGATCCACATCATTCCTCAATTCTAGAGTATTTCTTTCTTCTCTTCTTCTCTTGTATCGTGATAATACTCTACCACTTGGGTCGGTTTCAAAAATAATTCCCGAACTCAATAGTCTTGAACTATCACTTGATTCAACTTGTTCATAAACACAACTCTGGGCACTCAAATCACCACCATCAAAGCCATCAACTTGTGATTTGTAAAAATTATACAAACGCATCAAATAAGCCTCGATCCTATCAACAAGAGCTTTAGCCATAGCATCATCATAAACACTTTCAAAACAAAAGCCCACATAATCCAATTTGTATCGAGGGTCAAGCACCAAAGCTGGGAAGACAATCTTATTAATTTTTTTAAATGAATCCCAATACTTGTCATACTTTGTCTTCATATTCACAGCCATACTATGTAACATAGAGTTATGTTCGTTGCTCTAAGCAATTAAAAGTTCATTAATACCCCACATCTCATGAAAGTAAGAATTAGCAGTCCATATAAAGAACCACTCATCTTTGTAGTGACATCATAGAACACCTTCAAAACATGACAAACACTTCAACATTTTTTCAATCAGAATTACATGTGGCCCTATCCTTTTCTTTTCATGATCATCTTCAGTAAAATAATCCTGATAGTCCAACTCTTCTTCCACTAATATTTGAAAAGCTTTATCAAATTTAAGTGCATGCTCAAGCATAAAATAAATAGAATTCTATCTGGTGGCCACATCCAAACAAACAAGAGCTTTGGATTTTATTTTCTCTTGCTCCATACAAGCTTTAAACTTTGTCAATCTCTTAGCGGATGACCTAACATACCTTACAACATTACGAACACTAGCAATGGAATCATGCATTTCTTTCAATCTCTCACTCATAATTAAGTTAATTATGGGAGCATAACACCTCATGTGTAACGATTCACCTTCCAAGATTAAGGTTTTCTAACTTCTAAGTCTTTTCTTAATATACGAAATAGCCCCATTCCAATAAACAACACTCACTGACTTTCCAATCATCTCTCCTTTATGGTTAGCTACTTGACAAAAGTTCAAAATTTTTTTATGCAAAACCCATTCTAAATCAATGAAGTGTGCAGTGAGTACCATGTAGTTGAAATTTTACAACAAAGTCCACGTGTTAGGTGCAAGGTAAACCCTTTGAGAATTGCTAACAAAAAATGATTTCAACTTCTTTTTTTCCTCAAGATAAAGTTGATAAATGTCTCTAGCAATTGTTACTCTTGAAGGAGGATCAAACTTAGGACAAGACACACTACAAAAATGTCTAAAACCTTCATTCTCTATAAATTTGAATGGCAACTCATCAATAATTAACATCTTAGCACATGCTTCTCTACACGCTTGTTGACTAAAAATGTAGTCACAAAATTACTACCACATATTCCATCGTGAGAAGGTTGAAGAGTCAAAATAGTTTGTCCTTTTTTCTCCTCCTTATATGGATAATTTTTACACTGATTTTTTAAGTGTTTTCATAATGTGCTAGTCCCACAAGAAGTAGTATCACATGCATACTCTTTACCACAATAATTGCACGTGCACCTATTACTGTTATTTTCCAACTTTGTGAAGTGATCTCATACAGTGGAGGTTGTCTTAGTAGATTTATGTCTCTTCTTAGAATGTAATGGTGGTTTACTTAAACTACCAATTCCAACTGTATTAGCAACGATAGGATCGAGGGGAGCAGTACTAGGATTAGGACTAGGACTAGGACTAGTTTGACTAAGATTTCCACTATTCTCCATAATCTATAAAAATAGAGAAACTAGAGTCAAAACAGAACAACCATCAATCTAACATAAAATCTATTTTATAGAACATCCAAAGCAAAAAACAAGTACTAAAAAACACACAAATACTAAAAATTATGCAAATACATTACAAAACAACCACAACCCAGAAATGAATTTGACTACTGAGAGAACAAAATTTACAAACCTCGAAATCGGGCACTGCTGGAAGAACCTATTGTTCCAAGAGGCAAGAGATCTGTAATTTAAAAATAAAAAACAAAAAAAAATTTGAATGAAGAACAGTAGAAGAACAAAAAAAAAAAACAAATTGACGAAATTGAAATGAAATGAAATGAAATGTATCTATATAAACGAATGACCAAACTATGAATGAACCGGTGGAATGGTCACAATGGTAGATGAACAACTCGATTTGAGGCTGACTGACGACTGCTGTCGGATTGGAGACCGATAGGTGAGGGAGACCGAGAGGAAAGCGAGACCGAGGGAAGAGCGAGAGGAGAGCGAGAGGCAGCGGCATTGGCGAGAGGAGATGGAGAGTCAGATCGGAGAGGGAGAACGAGAGATGGGGAAGGAGATGGTTGACTCAGACTGCTGAGTGCTAAAGGGAGTGCTGAGGGTGAGGGAGGCGAGCATAGCAGTAAGAGGGAGAGGGAGTGTCAGCGCAAAATGAATTTAAAAAAAACCCTAATGGAATTTCATTTTCACTTTCATAATATATATATACTTTATAATTAGTAATTCGGGTTGAGTTGGTCAACCCGAATTTTGAAAATTTCAACCCAAGACCTAACCCAACCTGAAAAAACCTAGAAAAAATAACCCAACCCAACCCAAATATTAAAGTAACCCAACCCAACCCTTCTACTTCGGGTTCGGTAGTCCGAACTGTTCGGGTTATTGGGTTATTTGAACACCCCTATTTGGTAGAGTTAACTTTAGATCAATATGTAGAGATATTTTAGAAGAAAAACAACAATAGAGATAGAGGTTATAGAGTCATTTTGAGTGCCCTATATAAAATTTATGGATATGCTACTGCTTTTAAACAATAGATTGAATACAAAGAATATACCTAAATTTTAGAAGACGATGGAATGCATACATTGGAGAAGTACTACCACACAAAAGAGGAAATTTGGAACCATTAGCCACCATAACGTTTTTAAATCTTGAATAGTCTGAAATCAACATTTTGAATCAAATTCTTATTTTGGTGTATTGGCATAAAATGTGTGTAAAAACACAAGATTTTGAACTCAAATAATATTCTCATTAAATTGGCACAAGTCAAGGTAAAAACAAATATCTTACATTTCGATTTCAATTTATCTTTTCCAAGATTTAACCATGGTATACTTTACATAAATCTTGAAAAGGTAGCTTCCATTTAATAAGAAAATTTTGATCAATCACAAATTGTCACGAGATTATTTCTAAATTAATGCAAAATTATTTATTTAATTGTAGACATAGGGTAATTTGCTCAGGTTATGCTATGTCTATTTAGTGACACAAATTGGTTCAATTAGGGCTTGTTTGATAATGTTTATGTTTTATATACCCTATTTACTGATTCTGTATCATGTTACCTGTTCATTAATAATATTTTATTGTTTTGTAAGAACTAAAAACAAGAATATATTTGACAACTACTTTTTTTTTTTTAAAAAAATTTTCTTGGGATATTTTTAAAAATAGAAAAACTGTTTGAAAATAATTCCATAAATAGCAAAATTTTACTTTCTATCTGTGATAGACCGCGATAGACCTAGATAGACATCTATCACAGATAGATGTTTACCTAGGTCTATCGCGGTGTATCACAGATAGAAAGTAAAAGTTTGCTATATTTCTAAATAGTTTGATATTTTTCTATTTATAATAATTTTCATATTTTGTTTCCTTTTTAAAGTATAAATATAATATAGATATATAATATAACAAATATATAGCATGCATTAAATTTATATACTAATAATAATTAAATTTTTACCTTATTTAATACAAATAAGTCTTCTGCAAATTTGGGAATGATTATAAAATAACTAAATCACCTTTCTAATTTCCAAAATCACTCTAAAACATGTTATTTTAATCATTTAAAAGCAATTTTGATGATATGAAATATTGCATCAAAAAGTGTAAAATTCAAAATTTAAATTAATTTTGAGTGATTAAAAGTGTGTGCTTTAGAGTGATTTGAACATGGCAAAGTGATTTTAACAAGTTCAAAATAACTCCCAATCATGTTGTTGTTTTTGTATATCATTCAAATGTTGTCCTAATTTGATTTTCAATGTTGTATCTTACTTGAATCATTTGTTTGATGGGTATAGCAACCCTAGAGGGGGATGAATCGAGTTTAATCAAACTTTTCGTCAAGTATGCTCAATTTAGACTAACAAGGTACCCTTTAAAACAAATTAATAAAAGCTCTAGTTAAGGCTAAAAACAAGATTGGTAAAGAAAACGTATGGAACAATAAACTCAACCAATCGTAACTAAAAAATAATATGAGATGACTCAACGAATTAGGATGTTAAATTGATAGTGCAGAAAACTAATTTAACATCAAGACGAACCACACAACGTAAAAATTGGAACACAAAAGTTGGTAACTCAGTTCAGTGATATACACCTACGTTGGGGGTAGTGTGCCTAAGAAAGATAATCTATTAATATTGAAATGTTAAGCAATTACAACAAGGTACTTATCTGTAAAGTAACAACTTCTACAGTAGCTCTAGCCAAGCTTAACAAGACGGCTACCTAGGTTCCCCTAGATGTGAGACTCCCTCTCTGTATATTTTAGGCTCCCCCTAAGTTTGACAATATTAGTGTAGATGCACTTCGGCTTTTGACAGTGCCAGTGTGTAACTTCTTCGATTGATTAACTCTCCCAAATCTCAGTGAACTCCCTTCACTAGTATGCTTAGCTCTCCTAAGCAATGAGAACTCCCTTCTCATGGTATGAGGTCTTAGGCAACCGTTGAGACCAAGAATAATTTATGTGAAGAACTCGTTGTGATTTTCTCAAACAATTACATTCTTCTAAATTCACTATCTCAAAGGGCTATAGATGCACAACGGAAAGATAAAAGACACAACACTTTTTACAGTGAAACAATTCAGCCACCTCTAAGAACAATCTCCACTTAAATACGAAAAGTCGGCAACCCTAGAAAATAACGATTATCACCTTTTATACTGATAAGCTTAGTAAGGAAATAATCAAGAACAGAACCGAAAAGGCAATCATCGGATTCGAGAGGGAAATAAAATCGGATAGAATAAATCTGCAGAAAATCACCATATATGGAAATAAAATATTTACAGAAGAACCCAATGATATAAGCAGATGTTAAAACACACTATGGGACAATCAACAAAATCCAAGCAACCACCTTAAACACAATACAAAAGCCAATAACACAACTCTCCAACAAGCTCCCCTTTTGGCCGAGAATTTTTTAAGGTAGAAACAATTAATCACAGACAACACTGATGCATTGAATATGAAAAAATTGAAGATAACATCTAAAGAGTCTTAACAACTAAAATAACAACCATAATGTCAGAGATAAAATTAGAACCAGAAAACATTCCACCCACCAACCATAAGCCTGAGCAAATGAGAGAATTCCAAAAACCAAACCAACCACCAATGACCCCATAAAACACAACAAATAACAAATAACAGCCAATATCATCACAAATTAGCACAACGTCGCCAACTCCCCCTTTATCTGAAAAAACTATGTAGGCCGCTGAGAAGATGAGCTAGCTGCAGAACTAGACAGCACAACCATCATCACTTGAAGCACTTCATCAACCTCAGCCTTTCTAGCAGAGGGACGCTAAATCAACTCATCAAGATCTTTAGTCTCACTGGACAACAACTGTAAGATGCGACTCCCAAAAGGGGATGTTATTAAAGTGCGACTGGTGAGGCATAAAAGAAGAGATCTTGATGTCGGGCACATGATGACTCTTAAGAAGGCATAGATGAATGTTGAACAGATTTGGGGTAGGTCCCATAGGTTTAGAGGGTAACACAATATCAACCTTTTGGGATAGTAGAATGCCACAAATCATCGTGAGATAGCAAATGGGAAGCTTAAGGGCCCTAAGACCTATTATGGCGCTTGATTTGATTCAATACGAATGCCCCATAGTTAAAAGGAGACTTAATGCCTATCTGAAGTAATAGAGTCGCAAAAGGAATCGACAGCCTAGATCAGTGGGAGGAAAGCCACCAGTTGGTTATGCCAATGCGATGGAGGAGAGCACACTTACATTGAGAGCTGCTGAGGGTAACTGACCTTTTGCGGGCCAAGAGATCTGAGCACCACTTGTTAGTTCAAAAACCAGCTCCTTCATCGAAGGATGCTGCTCCATAACATTCTCCAGAACATTGCGCTGCAAAAACTAGTTGGTAATGGTAGCAGAGAACTCAAACTAATGTCTTCGGATGTGCACTTTTTGGAAATCAAGGCTCAAAGGATTATCAAAATTAGCAGACAAATAAACAATAAATTCCCGCACCAACTAAGGATAAAAGGAACCCAAGCATAACACAAGCATCCTTGAGTACTGTCAAAGAACTTCTTTTCATCGAATTTTTTTCGTTTAACCACATACTTCCAGAGACTTGCACCTTCTTTAGAATGGAAGGACACACCATCTAGAGAAACTGAACCAACATTCCCTGCAAGAGTTGCATTGCCTTTTCCCTTAGCCGAACCTCTGGGTACTCTTACATTGACAGGGGATTCTTCCTTAGAATTGCTTAAAAGACCCTAGTCATCTTGATCACCAGAGGAGATTTTGCAGACTTTTCAGACTCAACACTAGGAGACACTAGAGAAACATAAGTTTCCTTTTCAGACACTTCTTGCTTAACTTGAGCATGACTCGTTGGCAGACTTGATAGATCATCAATATTCCCATCTCTTGAAGTTTCAGTAGGAGGATTGACTTCAACATTTGTCTTAGAATCAGCACACACATGATCATTCCTTTTTAGGGCAATATTTTCCGGAGTCTTGGAGGGAATGGAAGCAACACACTTGATGTGATCATTAGTACACCCGTTACACTCCGTAGTCATACAACCATAGTTTCAGTGATAATTCTGTTAGCACACTCAGCAGACACACCTTCAATTGATCTAGACTGATTCTTAGGTAATACGTTTTAAATAACCATTGTTTCAGAATGAGCAGACACAGGACACACAGGCACATACAAAAAGGATTTAACATCATTAGTTACAATACATTGCTCTTTAGTGAAGCTTACCTGTAATCTATGGGCACATAGCTGGCTTATGCTGATGAGATTGGCAGTCAACCCTTTAACCAGCATAACATCATCAAGAGAAGGTAGACCTTGAAAGTTGAGCTTTCCCTTTCCTATAATTTTACCAATAGCTCCATCTCTAAATGTGACTTTGCCAGCACTTATAGGCTTGAGATCAATAACAAGGTTTTGTTTACCAGTCATATGACGTGAGCTCCCACTATCAAAATACCAATGGCCTCTAGTAGATGATCGAAGAGAAGTCAGAACCACATTGCACTTCACTTGATTCTATTTTACTTTCCAAACAATTTTCACATTTCTTCCTTTTGACCTTTTATGTCGAGAATAATGGTGAGAATACCGGGGACTTCTGCCTGAGTCAATGAACTTCTGAGACATGTTTAGCAGCTAATAGCAAAAGGGTCTTATGTGACCTGTTTTTCCGCAAAAGTGATAGATCCACTGAGGTCTACGATGCTTGCTAGAGACTCTCTATGAGTTACTGGGAGAGGTTCCAGCAATGCCATAAGACTCTAGGTTCTGAGCTTTCACAAACTCTACCATCTACTTTCCTTTATATTAAGGTTGTGATGTGGACTCCTCCTTCGAATTAGTGAAACCCAAGCCATGATGATTACTAGCATGTTTGCCCTTGAAAAGGATGTTTTCAAGAGATTCTGTACCAGAATTGAGCGTTTGAATATTCTTGTACATGGATTCTTTTTCATCCTCAGATTGAGCCAACTCAAGCTTTAATTCTGCAATAGTAGACATCATACGGTGGTTGTCAGCCAACAGAGATTCAATTCTTTCTTTCTGTATATCCGAAACTTTCATATCATCGCACCATTTGTTAAACAATACTTGGTAAGGTGGATCATCAGCATACACATCATACTCAAAGATCATACAGCACGATGTGTCAGATGAGATGTTATTGACAAGTGCTTTAACATCTGCCTCAGATTCACTAGAGTCAGTCTCATCATCTGACAGGGTCAGTACATAACTTCTATTTTGTCTCTTAAGAAAGGTTGGACATTTTGCTTGAAAGTGACCAAAACCTTCTCATTCTCTACACCTGAAAGCTTTTTCTTTTTGATAGAGGGAACTTGCAGGCTTGTCATCATCCTTCTTGTTGTTGGTTGTTTTGAATGGCTTGGAGCTAGAATAACTAGCCACCTTTCGTTCGGGTTTCTTTCCAAACCGTTTAAGTACTTTATGGAACTGTTTAGAGAGAAGGGCTATGGATTCAGCCCATGACTCGTTAGATTCTTTATCTGACGCCTCTATTTGAGGTTCAGTAATAGATTATAGTGCAATGCTCTTATCTTTCTTCTCTGGTTTCCCGACGAGTGACATTTCAAAAGTCAGGAGAGATACAAATAACTCATTCGCTTTTAGGGATGTAATGTCCTATGCTTGTTCTATAGCAGTGATCTTCATATCAATTTTCTTGGGAAGAGATCAGAGCACCTTGCGCACCAACCATTCCTTAGAGATCTTTTCTCCAAGAGCAAACAATTTATTGGCAATATCAAGCAGATTAACATGAAATTCGACAAAGGATTCATCTTCATTCATTCTCAAATTTTCGACTTTAGAAGTTAATAATTGGAGTCTTTGACCTTGGAGGTTCCTTTGTGGACAACAAATAGAATATCCCAAGCTTCATTTGCAGATACACAAGTATTAATTAGCTTGAAGATATTTCTGTCGACACCATTGAATATGACATTTAAGGCACGTGAGTTGCCCAATAAAGCTTTATCTTCAGCTTCTGACCATTGTAATTATGGCTTGAGGATTTCCTTTCTGTCTTCAGTTTTCGTAACGAGATGAGACCATCTAGTGACCATCATTTTCCACGTCTTACTGTCAATAGATTTCCAAAAGGCAGTCATATAGGCTTTCCAATACGAGTAATTGGTTCCATCTAGCATAGGAGGTCGAGTAGTGTAGCCACCTTCTTTGATTTCGTTCATGATTGACACACCTTAGATAAAGGTGTCCTGCTCTGATACCAAATGAAAAATAGTATGAGATGACCCCACCAATTAGGATGTTAAATCGATAGTGCAAACAACTAATTTAACATCAAGATGAACCACACAACATAAAATTGGAACACAGAGGTTGGTAACCTAGTTTGGTGAAATATACCTATGTTTGGGGACAGTGTGCCTGAGAAAGATAATCCATTAATATTGAAATGTTAAGCAATTACAATAAGGTACTTATTTGTAAAGTAATAGCTTCTACAGCGACTCTACCGAAGCTTAACAAGATGACCACCTAGGCTCCTTTTAGATGTGAGATTCCTTATCTGTATACTTAGGCTCCCCCTATGTTTGACAATATTATTGTAGATGCACTTTGACTTTCGACAGTGCCAACATGTAACTTCTTTGATTGATTAACTATCCCAAATCTCAATGAACTCCTTTCACTGGTATGCTTAGCTCTCCTAAGCAATGAGAACTCTCTTCTCACGATATGAGGTCTTAGGCAACCCCTGAGACCAAGAATAGCTTCTGTGAAGAACTCGTTACGGTTTCCTCAAGACAATTACATCCTTCTGAATTCACTCTTTCAAAGGGCTATAGATGCACAGCGAAAAGATGAAAGACACCACTTTTTACAATGAAACAATTCAACCACCCTTAAGAACAATCTCCACTTAAATATGAAAAGTCGGCAACCCTAGAAAATACGATCATCCCCTATTATACTGATAAGCTCAGTAAGAAAATAATCAAGAGCGGAACCGAAAAGGCAATCAGCGGATCCTAGAGGGAAAGAAAATTAGATCAAATAAATCTGCACAAAATCACCAGATATGGAAATAAAATATTTGTAGAAGAACTCAATGATATAAGCAAATGTTAAAACACACTATGAAACAATCAGCAAAACCCAAGCAATCGCCTTAAACACAATACGAGAGCCAACAACACAACTCTCCAACATTAATCAATTAAGAAAAAATAATCTAGAGCATGCAACTAAAATCAATTGCAAAATTGAGTATTAAAAAGTTAAAGAAGAAAGATAACGTAATTTTTGTAGTGGTTTGGTTAAACTCCACCTACCCCACTTTTCCAATCGTCTTTTGGGATTTTGAATAATGATCAATTTAGACTCTTTCCATGGGTTAGAGCCCAACCACTACCTTGCACCTTTTTTTGTCACACCTCTCCCCAAGCCAGCCTCTCAACTTAGGGAAAGATGTGAGGACAACAAGCATTGACCTTCTTATGACACTTACTATCTAACCTGTTCCTTCTTACAAATCGCCTTGATAACCTAATAAACATTTACCATTGATAATATGCAATTTTACACACAAATAGATAAAAACTTCTGTTATTTATAGGCATTCTTGTTAAGGAACTCTTTGAGTACAAATATCTCATCAGAGGTTACACACAACCATACACTACCTATGTACAAGACATATTTACAACCACATTGTTTTCTAACCACTAGTTTATGTGTACGACATTTACTTGTATCCCAAAACATACGAAGTTTACTAATTAAATTAGAAGATTGCAGCAAAAGCAGACGAGGTTGGATAGGCTAAGCACCATGAACTCGTTCGCTGCCTCAGAGACAGAAAACAGAAGGAAAACGTGAGTTGGAAAGCCTAGTGATGAAAATAATTAAATAAACTTTGAATAATAAACGTTGATCATATAAAATTTGTAGCTGGAAATCAATGAGAACATGACATGCTTAAATATCATTTAAACATATAAACTTGTACCCTTTAAATCTTAGTTGAGGTAGAGCAAGCTCGATACTCTCAATGTCAAAAACAATCGTTAGCTGATGCAGAATAATCTCAATATAATCAGCGTCAACACTCTCCTATGTGCATATAGAAATGCCCCCAAAGGGCTAGCACCCTGACACACGCGGCCCAGAGCCTCTTGTGTGCCAAAGTGAGTCCCAAAGACCATACGTACTGGGCTGCCCAATTATCTTCTCCTTGTCCTTCAGTATTGGGTCCCTTACTTATCAATACTAAGGTACATTCATGCGTTTGAGATAAAACTTGCTTAACGAACAATTAAACATAAGCATAGATAGCCTTATTCAGTAAACGCTTAACTTCAAAGCTAGTTAAACATACTTAGCATAGCTTTAAATCAAATATAAGAACATTCTTTCAAGATAAAACATTTACTTAAGGAAAGCATTAAATAAGGCATCAAATCATTTTATTTTTAAAAACATTATCACTCACTCTTTCTGCTAAGCCTCAATGGATTGTAAGCTTCCCACACCTCTGTTTGACCTGAAATGTAAGTTTACTTCCTTTGGTTAGACTCGTTTAAATCCCTTAAATCTTAGCTTAAGCCATCTATATTCTTAGCTCAACTTCACACTTGAAAGAATTCACCAGCACCAACCTGAATAAGCAATGTCTTAAGTAATGTAAGTTGTAGCTAAGCATGTTACAAGCTGGATGTAGGCACTTGCACACGCACACACCCCGCACGACCACAAACACAAGCATGGACACACGCACTGTGCGACAAGTCCCGCACACCTACACAACCACACAGCCATACAGGCACGCGCACACATTAGGCATCGATCACACACACCACTCGGTGTCGACAATACACTAGCCATTAGGCGTCGATCTCTTACACAGGTTGGGCGTCTAGCTACTCGGTGTCCACAGTCAACCCCTTAGGCTACGCATGCCACTACCTTACTTTTGCGGCCTATGCTGTGTGCCACTCACGTCCTCACTACTAGCCTGCCTAGGCGTGCAAAACAGTCAACTAACCTCTAACCAGGCACTCCACCAACCGAGCCACTAGCAGCCTCTTCATGCCAGCCTTCTTCAATCTCTACCCGACCATCACCCGATGACCTTAAAAATTCAACCTACACTTTCAGCAACCAAAATTAACAGTTCTAACCAATTTTATTTCTAATTTCTTCCACAAACCTTAAAACCAACCTCTTAATTAACTTACCTCAAAATTTGGCCCTTTAATTCTTTCTTAATAGCTCAGAATCCTTCAATCTTCACTTATTGCTTGACTACACCCGAGAGCTTAAACAAATTTACTTTCTTTTCAAATTCCAACACCTTTTCGATGGAATTCTTCTCCAGCAGCCCTCACACACAAACTACATAGAATTTGGGAGACTCTGGTCAAAAGAGCACTCCTTTGGCTCGAGTAAAATGCACAAACTGAGCTCCTCATTTCAGACTTCTATTTATACCTCCTCACGGCAGCATCATGCAACATCTCGTGGTGCCACCTCCTACTTCCAATTTTAATAAGTCTTCTTAGTTTGCCACCTAATTATTCCTAAATTAATTAATAAAGATAATTAAGCCAAAATTAAAAGAAACTTGGATGCCTACCTCTTGGTCCATCCTTTCAACGCCTAACACACTCCTTTAGAGGTTCTTCACTAACTTTCCATGCTTACTCTTCTCAATGCCCACTTCTTCCTCTTGCTACCTTAACGCCCACTTCCTTTAGGCTTTGACAAGCCTTGGCCGCTTAGTCAAATATGACTCCAACACTCAGCTAGCCTTCACCCAAGCTCAATGTCTACATGCTTAGGTCCAAACCACACCTTTTCCGCCAAGGTAAACTTTTTCACTACATGTCCACCAAGCCTTTTCCTTTTCCATGCATTACTTGCCCCTAACATTTTAAAATTTGGCTAAGTCCACAAGCTATAATTCAACTACTTTAACTTAAGCAAGACTATGAATAAGTTAGGGCTTACATTTTTTGAGTTCAAAAGCAAACCTGATCCTTTCTATAGGTTAGGATCAAACTGTTACAACGTTTTGGAAGGTCTAATAACACCAAAAAAAAAAAAAAAAAAAACTTTCTAAAATGAGTGGATATACAAATTTGAGCTCACACACTTTAATCCTCACAATACAATAAAAATTTTCTCTCTAGAATAAGATGAAAAGAATAAAAACTGAGAGCTTGGGAAGATAGCATCAATGATGGCTTTTTTAATAATTTTGAGAATTGTAAAAATTTGACTAATACATATTATGAAATACATGTTTTGATATTATGTTTCAACACTTTTTCAAAGTAAAAATGGTCAAGTTCATGTTAATTTCTCCAAATTGTGGTTTAAATGGATAAAATAGTAAAGCATAGGTTATTGGGATACCTAAAGTATGTTTTTACTAATTTGGGCTTTTTTTTTATGAGTTTTTACGTGGTTTTTTTTTTTTCTAGAAGTCGTGTCCAGTAGTCCTTAGTTGCAAAATACTCGGTCTCCAACACCAAAAATTGATTGGGAAGCTCTGTGAACGTGGAAATCAGCCATTTTACAACTAATTATTGGAGCTCATAAAAGCAAGGGAAGTTTTGTCTTCAAGGATCATCACTGAAATTCAAACTTCCAAAGGGGATTCTCATCCAAATTACATCCAACACAATCCTCAAGAACAAAACTTCCCCTAAAGAACTTACAGCTAGGACCTCCCTATCCCATGAGAACAATTTTAAAGAGAGAGGATTCACTCTTATGAAAGGAGAATCCACCCTAGGAGCTTAAGAGAGCTAGAGACTATCCAAGGAGTCTATTGCCTATATTTCTAGCATTTATTTACTTTCTATCTATTTCTTCTTAATTTCTATTCTTTGAACACTCAAGTTGTGATTATGGTTATTGAATCAATGAAATCCATTCATTCATTCTTAATCATGAGCTAAATCCTCCAAGGGGTTCAGCTATGTGAATACCCTAGGGTCCTTATGGCTTGAACAAATGCCAAAGTTTCATACCTCTTGTACTTACGCATTACCTTTGTTGATTTCATGGATTAAAATTGTTATGTTAAATTAGTCACTTAATTTAGCAATCTAGTGAAGTCTCAATGTTGAGAAGATTAGGATACAAATTGATTTTGCAAATGAATGTGGGGCTAAAAGCCTATAAATGGTATTGCCATGCATCCTTAGAAATAATGTGTACCATAGGATAACGAATTTGCACTATTCCATCTAAGATTATTTAGTTAACCATGGAAATATAAGCTTAGATACTAAGGCTCATTAAGGAACTTGATACAAGACAGAATAGGAGAAGTTTTTGTCCATGAGTAAGTCATTATCTAGGTATGATGTGGCCGCATAGCTCAAAGCATAATGCCTCTTTGGTCGAAACATAGTTGCATCCCTATTTTTATCATTGCTTGCCTATTTGCTTTTAATAACACTCATTTCAAACATCTATTATTCTACATTGGTTACTCTTGGTAACATTGATTGCATTGTTTCAAAAGAACCTAAATTAAAACTAGTCTTGTGGGATTTGACACTTGGAATACTCTAAAATCTATTACTTCATTGACAATGTATGCTTGCACTTATATATACTTTCATTACTAATACTCATACACATTGGTCGATCAATAATGAGTTGGAGAAATTTAGGAGAAGACAAAATTTAAAAAGAGAGGAAAGTGGGGTAAAAATTTGATTTTAATTTGGGTCATTGGATTGAGTAAAAAGTAAAATGAAATAGTGGAGATTTAAAAGAATTAAAATAATAAATAAATAAATATAGACAAATTGCAATAGGTGGCAAAAAAACATAAAAGTATTTGCAATTATAGCAATGGATGAATAAGGATTGAAATTAAATATCCACAAACAATAGTAAATGAACAAGCCATATGAAGTATAACTCACAAAGACTTGAACCTTCACGAGTTGGTGTTAATTTCATAGTTGCACTCTTAGAACTCACAAACTCAAGAATAATATGATCATTTTGTACATGTTTTCTAATAAAGTGATGTCTAATATCAGTATGCTTAGTCCTCGAGTGTATAGGATTTTTAGTCAAATTAATACCACTAATATTATCACAAAATATGGTCAGATTGTCAAAGTTTAATCCAAAATCACAAAGAGTTTGTTTCATTCATAGAATTTGAGCACCACAACTAGCAACAACAATATATTTCGCTTCAACAGTGGATATAGCAACTGAATTTTGTTTCTTGCTAAACCAAGAAACTAAGGAACTACTAAGAAATTGAAAAGTCCCACTAGTATTCTTATAGCCAAGTAAAATACCAACAAAGTCTGCGTCGAAATATCCTACCAAACTAGACTCAACATTCCTAGGATACCACAAACCTATATCAATAATTCCAAGCAAGTATTTAAAGATTCTTTTAATAGCATGCAAATGTGATTCCTCAGGACAAGATTGAAACCTAGCACAAAAACAAACACTAAACATAATATCGGGTCTACTAGTGGTCAAATAAAGTAAAAATCTAATCATACATCGATAAGTCTTTATGTCCAGACATATAACCTTTTCATCTTTGTCAAGCTTAATGGTCATGCTCATATGAGTTTTTACAATCTTAACTTTATTGAATTTGTCATACTCTACTTTTAAAAATCGATGCGTTGAAGAACCTATAAAGAAAAGAAGTAAGAGGCAATGTTGGACGCATGGTCAGGACTAATGTAACGCATGCTAAAGGTGGACCCATAGGAAGTAATCCAAGAGCTTGAAGGGAAAGAAGTGAAACGCGTAGGAGGTAATTATGAAGAAGATGTAAGCATTGGCGAAGGAAAGACGCATAAGCAAAAATGAATAAAGTTATGTCGTGGAATATTGTAAAGAGATCCAAGTCTCGGAAAGGAATGATAAATGCATAAGGAGGAACCGTGGAAAGAATACTATAGCAAACTGAGTAACGCATAGACTACTATCGAGGAATGTTCTCGAGTGTTGGATAAAGTAGAAGATTGAGAAGTAAGCTTAAAGAGTGAAGCAGGAGGTGGATGCATACTAATTTATCATAAGAGATATTTTAGTACAAGGAAAAGGTTAAATGAATAACCTTAGATTACAAGCCCAAGAACGCATAGAGGGATAATCAAGGAATCCTTAAGGATAAGAGGAAGATCATGGATGCAGAATGAAGTGGAGGTGAACGCAAAAATGCATAAAGGGTGGTTTTGAGTTGGATTTGGTTAACAAGGGTAAATCACATCGTCGGATGTGTGATCACACAAGGGAAGGATTTGTAGTTAAGACTTGACATAAGGGAAGAAAATTGGACGCATGGTATGATGTGGTAAGGTACAAACACATGGTATGTTGCGGTAATGTACAAACGCATAGTAGTGTGCGTTTGGGACATTGACGCCTAGTAGTATGCAGTGGAGAAACGGGTCTAAAGGTATTATGGCAGAGAGTAAAGGAAGTAAGTAATGAAGCTAAAACCTTAAAGGAAATTCAGTGGACGCATAGGGGTAGTATGATTGAATGAATAGTTTGTATATTGAAATATGTTGGACGAATAAGATAAGCTTATAAAGGCTAGGTGGCTTCATATAGACTTGACACCTTATAAGTAGGAGGTGTTAGAAGGCATGTTAAGTATTGCATGCAAGGTGACGCTTGGATAAATACATGGTTGGCTAAGTATGCAACGTGACATGTGGCAAACAAGTGGCAAAAAGAAAGGAGAAGTAGTATGACAAGCCCTCTATTCCAAAGCTATAAATAGGACCTTAAGGGAAAAGGAGCGACTGATGATGCTGAAGTAGGAATTCTTGAGAGAAAGGGGAGAGAGAAGGCAGAAAGGAGGAATCCTTGCGTCCGGAGTAGACGTCTGCAGCCAAGAGAGAAGATATTCTTGACAACTTAGTTATCTTATGTTAAAGAAGTTGTCTTGCGTCTAAGGGGTCAGCCTTGCGTTCAAGATGAACGATATGTTCATGGTGAACCTTGCATCCAAGAGAGGTTGACGCATCCAAAAGAAAAGTAAAGAAGAGTTAGGCTGCACCTCGCGTTAGCTATCAACCTTGCATTCAAGGGCAGGGTTGCGTCCAACCGAGTTGACAGAGGAATATAAAGCCTTGCCTTCCAGGGTTAGAACGTTGCATCGGAGAAGCTCGGGAAAGAGGAAATAATGGAAAGGAGGAGGAACTATTCTTGAGCAAGTATAATGTGAGTAACATTAACGTTCTTCTTCAAAATATGATTTCATGAGTTTTCAATGAGTAAGTGCATGTGTTCTATTTGAAAAACATTTGAGTATGTTGGTTATTTGCTATATGTTTTATAAAACACATGCTGATTGATAATATATGATTTCATGATTTTACTAAAAAGCATGATGTTGATATTAAAGCTTTGAACTTGAGTTTATTGGAAGCATGCTGTTTTGATATTATATGATTTTATTTGGAAACGGTTAACTTATGAGTTTATGATATGATGTTTCCAAAACGTAATTGGTGTATTTATAAAACTTTGAAAAGAGGCCCCGAGGCTTAGGGACTTAGAGAAGGCCAAGGGGTAGCTGGGATATGAACATAGAAAAAGGTACCCAATGCTGAGGGACTCATAGAAGGCAAATGGGTAACCTGTATATGGAAATGGGACCCCAATGCTCAGGGACTTGGAGAAGGCATTGCGAGCGGCCCGAATTATAATATCTATGTGCACATAGAGGAATATACGACGCTGATGTGTTGAGATTACTCCACACAGTTAGGGATAATCGACGTTGAGTAGCGTAGAGCTCGGCTCCGCCTCAACTAAAGGAAATTTTTAAGAATTAACTGATTTCATGTACAACTATTCTGGAATGAATTTATGTGATTTGATTAAGTTGATGGAAAGTATGAGTTTACAGAAATGATGTTTGAACTATGTTTTACGTAGATTGTGGACATGTGTAATTTGACTAAATTATCGAGAAATATGTTTTGCGGTAATGATGATTTAAATCCATGTTTCATGATTATGGTATATGCTAATTTTAACATGCTTGTTTTCGAAGTAAAGATAGTTTAACAAAAACTATTACTCACTGAGCTGTTAGCTCACTCTTTCATATGTTTTCCATTTTTCAGGTTGCATAACAGTTCCCATTGTCGGTCGAAGTCGAGGTTTGTCAAGAGTTAATGGTATTACAGTCCTAGGAAGTGTAGTTTAATGGGAATAAAGGAAGTTCGATAGTGGAAGTCGACCAATAAGTCCATGGCTGCTGTCTTCACGCTTCGTCTCGGGCTACAGAAGGGTAGTTCGGGATGGGGTGTGACAGAATTTGAATCTCTTGAGCAAATTGTTAGCATAATTACCTTAAATCTATATTGAATAGATTAACCTTAGGATCATTCATGCCAAATTGTCAAGAATAAATAACATACCGGACTCCATTGAGAAATTGATGATAGCTTTAAGATGATTATTGTCTTCTTCAACCAAAACTTCGAATGCCTTATTGGGATCTCTCTCTAGATGGGATTCAAGAAAGACTGGTGCTTATTGTTTTGGTATCTTGGGGACCATAGCTGTAAGGTCTCTTTATATACTAGTTTAATTAGGGTTCCCATTAAACCCTAATCAATCTAGGAATAGGCTTCTACCCATTAAGTCCACAATTGAAAATCTAGGGCCTTTGATTAAATAGATCACATAAGAGGGCCCAATCTAATAAAATAACCCAATGTGATAAAATACTAATCCACATATATAGCCCATATTTTAATTATATGTATTTTAATTTAAAATACGTCTAACACAAATCTCTTGCGTATTTTTCTTGACTTCCAAAGATGTCATCCTTGAGTTATTTGATTTGGAGTCCAACGAAGAAACTAAGTTCTCCCATCATATATAATCATCTAACTCACTATGCTAGACTTAGAAAGTTCTTCACACAAAGATACATTAGTAGAACAAAAAATTATATTATCCACATATATTTGCACTATAAGCATATCATCTTCTTTAACCTTAATAAACAGAGTAGTATCAATTTTCCTCATTTTAAAGTCATTCTCAAATAGAAAATTACTTAGCCTATTATACCAAGCTCTTGGAGCTTATTTTAAGCTATAAAAAGTATTTTTCAACCTAAAAACATAATTAGACAAATCAAAACTTTCAAAGGCCCGGAGGTTGTTCTCGTAAACTTCCTCCAAAATATAATCATTTAAATGACACTTTTCACATCCATTTGATAAAAAATGAAATTCTTATAAGAGGCAAAAATAGACAACATTCTAATGGCCTCTAATCAAGAAACTGGTGCAAAAGTTTCTTCCTAATCTATACCTTCCTCTTGATAATGACCTTGAGCGACAAGTCTAACTTTATTTCTAATGATATTTTCATCTTCACCCATCATATTTCAAAGGCCTATTTAGTCCTAATTATAGAAGCATTAGAAGAATTAGGGACTAATTTCCAAACTTTGTTCCTTTCAAATTGATTTAATTCTTTTTGCATAGCTAAAATAAAAAAAAACCATCACATTCGCCATATTTAAAGCTTTTAGGTTCAACTGGAGAAACAGTAGAAAAATTACTAAATAAATTAAGAGAAGAACGAGTTTTATACCTTGTTTAGGATCACCAAGAATCAAATCCTTATGATGAGATAAAGCATTTCTCTACTCTTTGGGCATGGATGAAGAATCATCTTCCTTCTTTTCATTGATGCTCTAACTTCTTGCATGCTAGAAACAATTTCTCTGTCTTTGTCACAAACAAGTAAATCTCAAACATGTTTTTCTAAATCAATACTACAAATAGACTCATTAGAAACAATATTACAAAATTCATCAAACACAACATGTATACATTCCTCAATAACTAAAGTCCTCTAATGGAAAACTCTATAAGCTTTACTAGTGGAGGAATATTCTAGGAAAATACTAACATCCGTCCTACAATCAAAATTTTCAAGCTTTTCTTTGTTATTCATGAAGGAGTTAGCAACATGATAGCAGAAGTAATTAGGATCTAAAACACTCTGATTACATCAATTTTGAAGATTAAAAATGCTGGTTTTGAAACCGAAAACAGAGAAAATGAACTTACTTGTTGAAGCTCAATATTGAAGCTAATCTCGTCGAATTTCAGATCATGAACACTTCGTTGACAACCTCTAGTGTCTTTCTTGTTATCCTCAGGTCTTAGAATTGACTGTGCATATCCAAAATCGAGCTTAATTTGGAGCAAATAGCTGAATAACACACTGTTTTTCAGTTTTTTTTAGTAAGGGAGAGTTTTTCCACTAATTAGCAAGAATGCTTTTTTCAACTTCTCAAAATCTTTCTTCCATTTAAAGAAGAAAACATGCAAGAATCTAGTAAATTGGCTGATAATATCAACCAATTTGGAGGTGGAAGAAGAAGAAGAAGATGGTGTGTGCATGGTGAACACCACCTACTTCTTCGTGCACAAAGTGGGATTATCCAATTTCTTAAATTAGAATTTAATTATTCAATTTAAAAAATTGATTTTAAATTCAAAATTAAATTCAAAAATTAATTTTAAATAAAATTAATTTAATATATATTTAATTTAAATAATAATATAATTAATTATATTAAATTAATATTTCCTATTAAATTAATTATTTTTCCACTTTTCTAAAAAATTCCAATCCGATGAATCTCTATTCGTCCTAAAAAATATTTAAATCATATTTAAATATTTCTAACTCTTCGATTTCGTCTAATTCATATTTAAATGAACAAATCATATATTTTTCTCCTCAACTGAATTTGAACATTTCAAATTCACTCAATATAATGTTCTAAGGTTTAGTCCATGAGCTAACAAGGGGACCTAATGGACCTACAGGTCATGAGCTCCAATGATCCGAAATTAACCGACTAAACTCTTTAACCTAGTTAATTAACATTTGTTAACTACTAAGTCACTCTACTACAGCCCAATAGTTGCACTCTCCTCATTGTAGATATATTTTTATCAACTTGATATAACCGTAACAAGTACATTGGTTCTTCAGAAGTTGTTCGTAATTACAGATGAGTTAAAATTACCGTTTTACCCCTATAATTACATCTTATTTCTTTAAGTCCCACTGATCCTCTAATGAACAAATGGTTTGTGGTCCAACCAACAAACCTAGTCCCTTTCAGGCCAATGAGAGGGTGGGGTCCCTTGTTCAAGTCCTGGAGTTAGTACTTAAGGAAACAACTTATCTACTAACCTAGAAATAGGTAAGAGTGAGTTCCATCTTGGAAGACTCTATTTGTCTGATCTTATCCCTAAAATGGGAGGCATATTGAGTCAGTGAGCTCGAGCCACCCTCACCTATGTAGATTAAAGGATAATCTCAAACACATAGGAGTTCATAGTTAGCTTAGGATTAAGATCGAGTTACTTAGGTCATCAGGTTTGAAATAATCAGTTTTAACAGTAAACGGTGTTATAAAGTAAAAGTGATTATTTCATGGTCCGGTCTTATGCTAACTCATTACATAAGACTCCCCCACTCACATGTCTCTACATATACGATATAGGATCACATCATTTGTATCAAATACAAAGTGAGCCGCATCCATAGTGTCCCCAGGATAAGGTCGTCAACCTTATCCTTGTACTATAGTCCAATTTGGCTATTTACTTAAACTTGATCCACTTTTATGTCTATACATAAAATCTAAGCATACAACTTATAACCAAGGATTCTTTAGTTTATTGAATTTAATAAATGCAATACGAATATTCAATAGCAACTTTACTAAATAAATC
Source organism: Citrullus colocynthis (assembly GCA_031780015.1). Lineage (NCBI taxonomy): Eukaryota > Viridiplantae > Streptophyta > Magnoliopsida > Cucurbitales > Cucurbitaceae > Citrullus > Citrullus colocynthis. The sequence goes on from QLSR01000038.1 coordinate 129,232, forward strand.
TCGATAACCTCTTTATTGAGAATAAGTTACAAAATTTACAAACAACAATTTTTAGGACATAAAACCCAATAGTTCAAAATAAAACATTTGCAACAAATTTTTTTGAAATACCCAATATTTGAAATTTTGTCATACCAAAGCTCATAAGGAGTTTTATCTAAAGATGTTCTAATTAAAACTTTATTTAAAATATAACGAGCGGTGTTAACGACCTCTACCAAAAAATATTTAGGTAAACCATACTTATTCAACATTGACCTATCAAATTCTTGCAAAGTACGATTTTTCCTTTCAACCACACCATTTTGTTGAGGAGTTCGTGGAGTGAAAAATTGTGAGAAAAATCATTTTCTTCACAAAAAAGCTTTACAAACATCAATGTTAAATTCTATTTCATGATCCCTCCTAATTTTAGAAATAAATTAAAAGAAAAAAAACCCTTTTCATTTTCAACTCCTTTTGCAAAACTGATAAAACTTTCAAAGTATCATCCTTATGTTTTATCATCAAAATCCAAATAAATCTTGAAAAATCATCAACTATCACAAATGCATAACATTTCTCCTCCAAAGCTATCAATTTTAGAAGAGCCAAATAAGTCCCCTAGTAATAGTTATAGGGGTCTAGTAGAAATCACATTTTTAGATTTAAAAAATGTCTTAGTTTCCTTGTCCATTTGACAAACATCACAAACTTTATCATTTCCAAATTTAAATTTGGGAAAACCTCTAACCAAAGAATTCTTGAAAATATTTGACATTAACTGCATGCTTATTGGGTTTTATGCTTAAGCTCAAGGTTTTTAAATAAATAAATAACTTATTGATTATTAATACAATTTCACATCGGAATTCTCAATTGTTAAAAGGTAAAAAATGGATAGGTGTTGTGGCATTCATTTCTCTTTATAACCAGTACGTTGCTGGTGTATTTTTACACGAGATGTCATACATAGCTTAGATTGGAAAGAGTAAGGCAAATTTTTCACCTTTCTGTTTCCTTTCCTCCTGAGTTAGCTACTTTAAGATATAAATTTTTATTTTAGTTTGTGTTTTAAATTTGCATAACAAAATCCAACAAATCAAAATCCAAGGTTATTTACATGACACTTAAACAATATGTAGTTGACATACAAGTGTATCATGTCCAAGTAATAATCTAAAGGGTTTGTACTATATGGATAAGGTTGGGTATCTGATACTACTCACTTTGTAATTGTTACACACGATATGATCCACATCGTTCTTGTATGTGAGTGGGGGTATCCTATACAATTAATTTATATAAGATTGGACCGTAAATTCATTAACCTCTCTTTGTAACTCTGTTGACTAAAAATATTAAATTCAATCTTAATGCTGAATTAGTTATGAACTCCTGCCTGTGATAGCTTGTCCTTTTATTTGCATGGGTGAGAGTGGCTCAAGTCGCCGACTCAATAAGCCTACCATTTTGGAAACTTGACCACTAGCTGGAAACATAACTTAACAAGATGGAATTCCTCCAGGACTTGAACTAAGTAGATGAGTAGTTCCCTTAAGTGCTGACTCCAGGACTTGAATTAGGGGGCATAATAGGATCAGATCAGTTCCCAACGAAAGTTTTTTATTGCCTTTTCCTTAAATTTTATTTAAATAAAAGAAATAGAAAATTGAAAAAACGAATTAAAGACATCGACATGTTGTTAATATTATAGGCTTAACATGAGTTAAATGGAATAGAAAAATACCTTTGCGGAACAATTCTTCCAACGACGATTTTTTATCTTCTAATTGATTGAATTCCTCCTCTTCTTCGAACACCTCCAAAAAGACTTCCTTGGTATGACTTCGGCAAAGCAATGACTGATGGGAGTCTACTTGAAAGAAAACAGAGAAATTGAGAGGGAGAATGAGACAAAAATAATAGAGCACCCTTTCACTGAAATTTTTTAGTTTCGTGCATCATAGAGAGAGATGGCAGGAGGGAGAAAAACAGAAGGCAACCTATTTTAATGTAGAAGTATCTCACCTCCCCACCTCCCCACTCCCCCTTCATTAAGGGAAGTCAATATTAATTTAATAAATAAATAAATAAAAATTAATTAATTAAACTAAATTAAATAATTAAATATCTTATATTTAATTAAATAAATATTTGAATTATATTCAAATGTATATTTCTCTCATAACCTATAGTTTTATCATGAATTTCATTCATATTAATTTACAACCTATAGCAGTTTTAATATAAATCACATTCAAATAAATTAATTCTCCAATATTATATATTTTAAATTTGTATCATATTCATAATTAACTATATAATAATGTATCTACATTACATTTTATATTAATTGTATATGATACAATAAATATGTTCTTTCCTAAATTAATTTGAACATTTTAAACTATTCTTTCAATATCATGGTCCTTGTTGATCCGTTGTGAGATATCAAGAGAACCTTATGGACCTACATATTATAAGTTCTAGTGATCCGAGTTTAATTAGTTAAACTCAACTTTCATTATCTATGAGGCAAATCACTATAGACCCGTAGTTGCACTCTTATGCACTATAGAATATGTTGCATCCATGAATATAATCATTACAAGTAAGTCAAACCTTTACGAGTTGTTCGTAATTGCAACTGGGTCAAATGTCTTGTTTCACTCCTATAATCCTTAAGTACCATTGTTCCTCTAATGAACAATTTATTTATGATCCAACCATAAACCAAGTCCCTCTCCAATCAATGAGAGGGCAGGGCTCCATTGTTCAAGTCCTGTAGTTAGCACTTAAGGGAACTACTCATCTACTTACCCTATACGAGAAGAAAAAAATTTCATCTTATGATATTATGTTCTTAGCTCCCTATCCGCTCAAGTCCCTAAAATCGTAGGCTTATTAAGTCAGTAGCTCGGACCACTCTCACCCATGCAAATCAAAGGACGAGTCCTTACAGGCAGAAGTTCATAATTCACTTAGGACTAAGATCGAGTTACTTGTGATCATCCTGTGAAATATTAATCTCTTTAATTAACAAATTTACAAAGAGAGATTAATTACCAGGGTGAAACAAACAAACTCAACTGTAATTACAAACAACTCGTGAATGATCAACTTACGTGTAATCATTATATCCATGGACACAACATGTTCTACAGTGCATAAAAGTTCAACTACGGGTCTCCCAATAGTTAATGAATATTGGTTAATTAATTAATCTCGGATCATTAGAGCTTATAATCTTGTAGGCTCATTAGGTTCCTTTGCTAGCTCATAACGAATTAAAAGGACCCAAAAGTTTTAAAAGAATAATTTGAAATGTTCAAATTAATTTAGGGAAACATATGTTAATTGTATATGATACATTTAATATAATGTATATAGATACATTATAATACATGGTTAATTTTGGATAACGTTCAAAATTAAACAATATAATATGGGAGAGTTAATGTATTTTAATATGAATCAAATAATAAAACTGTAGGTTTAACGTTAATATGAATGAAATTCATATTAAACTATAGGTTATGAGAGAATTATACATTTGAATATGACTCAAATATTCATTTAATTAAATATAAGATATTTACTTTATTTATTTATATTAATTAATAAATATCACCCCCCCCCCCCACACGAGTATCGTTCCACTGGAGACTAAACTACTGTTTGCTTAACTATCTTAGAATTGAATCAACTTTATTTAAGAATTAAAATAGAATTTGAATTTGAATCGTGAAAACATAAAGAAAAGTAAAGACAAGTTAAAAATCAAGAGACAAAAGCGTTTTAGGGTGTTGATTTCATTCATTAATTCCTTAAGTTATATTTAGGTTTTCATGATATTATGTATGAACAATGTGCCTAAGTCTAGAAACTATTATCTGGATTATTTTCTCTAAAAAACAACAATTTCTTATGCAACTTAATTGATTACTAAAATCTTGAAACCGAGTTAAAAAGCATAAAATTAAGCATAGTCATCAGTAACTTTTTTTATTAACCTCATTATTTTTATGAAAGATTAACAAGATTTAATGCTATAGATCTGATTAGACATAGAATTACTCAATCATACATTTAACTTAACGTTCATTGAAGGCCAATCAATAAAGAACAAAATACAATAACATTGAAAAACATATCATTCAACAATATCCATGAAAATACAAAACAATCAACTTAAGTTCATTATTAAATTCACTGACATCCTAAAACTAAAGAGTTTACCCACTCTTGCCATCAAACACATATTCTCCTAGAGTTTTCAAATATTAAGAGTAAAGAGAAAGAAAGACTTAGGGATAGAAGACTATCGTCGTAGCACCATGGTCCGCTTCCCCCGGATGCGCAAGGTTGTGCAGGTGTTGCGACGCTACGGTTCTCTTCCAAATCCCCTTCTCTGGAAAAAGTGTTGGGCCAGTGCTAGCCTAGCGCCTCGACGCTGCCATGTTTTTCTATTTTTCTTCATTTTCTTCAATTTTTCTTGCGATTTTGGCTCGAATTGGTTTTTTTAGGCTCCCAACACTTATTTTCTTGTAAATTCCCTGAAAAATACTAGCAAACACATTAAATCCAATAAAAACACCCCTAAATTAGAAGCAAATAAAGTACTTTTGAAGTGCTTTTTAGCGTTCAACGGAGGAGAGGAGTTTGATTCATTGGAGAAGAAGAATCATTGGGAAAGAAGGTTTTACAAAGGTAATCTCTTCTTCTTCCTTTTTTATGCTTAACCATCATAATTATAGTATGTTTATGATTCTGTTATTTACTGTTTTACGTTTTTTTTTTTAATTTTATTTCTAAACAAAACTCAAAGAAAAAGGTGATCAAACACTTTCGCGGGGAATTTGATTCCTTCAATGCTAGCATGTCCTATTATTCCTATATCATAACCGAAAATCATCTTACAAAGCTGAAAGACATTTATCACTAATAGGAAAATCATTCAAATCAATATTGTAAATATTTCCATCTCTATTTCCAATAAATAAGACTTTTCTATCACTAGCATTTTCAATGATGCAATTCCTTTCATCAAATACAATTCTAAATATTGTATCACACAATTGACTAATACTAAGTAAATCATGTTTGAAACCATCAACTAGAAGTATATTTTCAATCAAAATAGAAGAATCATTACCTGTATACTCTTACCAGTAATCTTAACTTTCTAGTTGTCACCAAAGATTACCATGCCTCTATCCTTTTTGGAGAAAGAGATAAACTTGAATTGGTCTCCCATCATGTGCCTTGAGCAACCATTATCCAAGTACAATCTATTTTTCTTGGAGGCTTTCAAACAAACCTATGAACAAAAAAATTCAAGTTTGATTCTTTGGTACCCATGTACTTGTTTGGGTCCAAGAGTGTTAACATTTACAAACTAAGGGATCCATTTCATTTTTGCATTGATATTCAAAGCGTTGGATCTAGACAAGTAACAAGAATAAGCTTTATGTCCATACTTGCCACAATAAAAACAAACAACATTATACAAGGATTCATCTCTCACAACAAATTTATTCACTCTACTTTTCTTGGAGAAATTCTTTCTTAGAGCATTGTAAAACTTTTCTCTTTGAGTTTTTTTATTTTTTTTTATTTTTTATTTATTTTTTTTTTTTGTTGGAAGTAGTGTGAGCATACTTCAATTTAAAGGATTGAGGTATAATATGACCTTTAAAACCACAAGTATGACATATAGACGCAAAACTAGATTTACTATGATTAGACACAACACTAATCATATCAAGCTTCAAGATTTAACAACCATGTCATATGCTTCGAGATTTAGGGTCTGACACTTAGCCACAATAGAAGATGTTTTAACCAAGATAGTTTTAGAAACTTGAAGAGTAGAGTATTCATCAATATAGTCTAGACCTCTCTTATCACCATAAAGCTTGTCTACTTCACTCATTTTGTCCTACCTTTGAACATCTCTTGTCAACTTTTTTATGGATTTTTTAGTCTTATTAAAGTTCTTGCAAAACATTTAATTTCTTTTCTTTAAGCAATTTAATCAAATTACCTTTTGCACAACCGTCATGCTTGAGAATTCTTATTTTATCAAGCTAAGCCTTTTTCTTATCACAATCACAAACATGCTTATCACAAGAGACATTTAATTCTTCAATTTGCACAACATTCTCATTCTCTTTAAAGTAATCAACCTCATCAAGTAGAGACTTATTTTCACTAGTCAATGCATTGTATTTCTTTTTAAGCACAATAAGTTTTTTTTAAGTCATTTCGCATACTTTCAAAAGCTTCGAACAATTCATTATAAGAAATGGATTCTAGATTTACCTCATCATCATGTTCCTCATCCTTGTCATAATGAGCCATGTGACAAATCTGTGCCACTTCTTCAACCTCAATTTCATTTTCACTTTCACTACTATCATCCCATGTAGCTTTCATTGCCTTCTTGGATTTCTTTGAAGATTTGAGGATAAGACAATCTGTTTTTACATGACCTGAATTGTTTCTTTCTCTTGATGAAATTTTTGTACATACATGGGAAATAGGCAATGTCATCTTCATCAAGGGCATCTTCATCTACAAAGTCAACTTCCAAGAAGATGGTCTTTAATGCAATACACTTTTTCTTCTTAGCCTCATCCTCTAAGTGTTCCTTCATAGTGATCTGATGGGTCATGAGAGAGCCATTGGAGTTCCTTCAAGGGAAGTTTGGTGAGATCTTTTGCTTCTTAAGTTGTTGTCACCTTTGATTCCTGTTACAAATGGACAATTAAAAAATACAAAAGAACATAAATATAGAGAAGATTGACACACAAATTTATGTGGTTTACTTACAATGTGTTAGCTATGTCCACGAGCCAAAGGGAGAATAATTTTAATAGAGAGAATGTTACAGGATTACAGAATGCCACATAATGAATAAAGGTTAGAGAGTTTATATAGGACATTTCTCTAAACCCTAAATGAAAAAGGAAAATATTTAAATAATTAAATATATCAAGTACTAATTCTAATTAGGTTTAGGATTCAAGGCATTCCAACACTTCCGAAGTTTTACGTAGAGACCTAAGAATTTTCCTATCATTTTCAAAGATTGTATAGACTTTACCAAGACCCTTCAGAACCTTTAACTTGATCTATTCCTTCACGAATAATTTCAAGAGTATTCCAAATTTCTTGAGTAGAAGAACACATAGATATTCTATTAAATTTATCTTTCCTCAAAGTGCAATTGTTTGCATAAGGTTTCCAGAGAATTGTGTTTCGTGGAGTTGGACTTAAGTTGATTTGATGTGAGTGTAGTTCGATCTCTAGTACTTGATCCTCTAATTATCTCTCGGTTGAATGCGAACGCTTGATGTATGGAAGCAAAGCACATAGATGTTCTTGAAGTTGGAGTCTTGGAAGAATGTAGGTATTCCAAGGAACTTCAGTTTTCAAGTGTGGTTCAACTTCAAGAGTTAAAGAGTCTTCTAATTGTATGAAGAATTATGTCTAGCTTCTTCGAAGTGTAGAATTTCTGAACTCCTTCACATGAAGAGAACTTTTCTATTTATAGAGTCCTCAGGTGAGCTTTATGGGCTTAGGCTTGGTTGGTCCATGGACCTGACCCCTGACTCAACTAATTGAACTTAGGTTAATTGGTTTTTGGGACAAATTAAGCCTATTTTTTTGACTCAATTGAACTTTAATCCAAATATTAATATCAAATTGGACAAAAGTATTTTATTTAACCCAACGGTCAAAACACAAACATGTGGCATCATCAGGATTGCCAACTTATGTCCTCAATTTCAATTTGTGACACATGTCGGTTTCCAATTTGTCCCAAATGTGATGATTTATAATTTTGTCATTAATTTGAGAAATGACGTGACAATTTGTGATTTGTCCAAAATTTCTCCTTCAACCAAAATACAAACAATTTATGGAAAGATACCTTTTTAGTCCCTGAGTTTTTAAGAATAGGTGTACTTGCTCCGTAATGTTTCAAATTGACCACTTTAGTCCCTTAGTTTTCAAGAATAGGTTTAAGCAGTCCCTCTACTAATAAAACCAATAAATTAAATTGACTAAATGCTGATGTGGCAAGATGACTTGGATAAAATATATATATATATATATATATATATATATATATATTTTCTTTGCTCCTCTCTTCTTCTCTCTCTTCTTTCTCCCTCTTCTCATCTTCTCTCTACATTCTCCAATGTCAAGAATTCTGGGACTTAAGTGACCTCTTACCACGAGCCTCTCCTCTATCAAATGTTTGACGAAGAAGGATGGGTTCACTTCCCTTGTTTGGCTTACTCTTTGGTAAAAAAGTTGAAAGTTTGGTGGAAGCGGATACTTCTATTGATGGGTGGGCTGGTTATCAATTCATGCCAAAGTTGAAATCTTTGAAACCTATTCTGAAAAAGTGGAATAATGATACCTTTGGTGATATTTGGTAAGGTAACCAAGTTTTGATTAATCGAACTAATGCGATTGAAGAATTTTTTTCCTTTGTTTGAGGGCTTGTTGCTTGAAAGAAAGAGGCTGAAGGCTAATTTGTCAGCTTTAATAGTGAAAGATTAGAGGTTGTGTCTCCAAAAAAATGAAAGTAAAATGGTTATAGGGAGTGGATGTTAGTTGGATTGAAAAATGAGAGAGAAGATGGAAAGGGGAGGACTCCACGGAGAGAGAAGATGAGAGTTTAATCCAAATCATCTTGCCACATCATCATTTAGTCAATTAAATTTAATGATTTTACCAATAGAGAGACCTTTCAAACCTATTCTTGAAGACTCAAGGACTAAAATGGCAAATTTGAAACATTAGGGACCAAACGAGCATATTCTTGAAAACTCAAGGACCAAAAAGATATTTTTCCCAACAATTTATAGACTTCGCATTAAAAGAATATTTTTTCATTTCATTTTCATCATACTCTTCTTCTAATTTAGTCTTATCAACATTATCAACTTTTTCATAGGTACATAAGAACCTTTGACCTTTGACTCTTTCCGCTGGTTACAACCCAACCTCTACATTGCTCCTTTTCTGGGTTCAAGAGTAGGATCAAAATTTTACAATGTTTGGAAGCTTTAATAACAAAAGAAAAAGAAACAAAAAACTCTAAAAAATGTGGATATACAAATTTGAGCTTACGCACTTTAATCTTCACGATACAAAAAAAATTCTCTAAAAAATACGATGAAACTAATGGAAATCGAGAGCTTAGAGAGAAAGCAATAATGGTGGCCTTTTACTAATTTTAAGGATTTGTAAAAGTGTGAAAAGTTGGAGAAATTTTGGATAAAAAGTTTAAAAAGAGAGAGAATTGGAGTAAAAATCTGATTTCAATTTAGGCCATTGAATTAATTAAAAAGTAAAAGGAAAGGGGAGATTTAAAAGAATTAAAAATATATATATATATATAATACAACAATGGTAAAAAAATCATTTCTTTTAAAATGTGACCGTTGAATGGTCAAAACCCTTTTTTATTATTTATTATTATTATTTTCTTTTTGACAAATTTGTATTTGTAATTACTTTTCTTTTTAATTTTAAAGAAAACCCAAATCCACCTCATACAAAATTTAGGTGCATGTGTCACTCCTTCCTTCCTAGCTCCAGGTGGTGCACTCTCTAATTGGTCTAATTTGATAATTAATCTGCTAAATCATTGAGCTTCGATTTTGGTAATTCAAGAGGCATCTAAATCATTGTCTAAACTGTACAATATGGACTATTCAAAATATTAAAATTATTAGTAAACAAAATCATCATCAAAACATTAATTAATTAATTAATTAATTTGATATTAAGGGCTAAAAAGCCAACATCATTATCACTTTAAATCGACTCATTTCCAACCTAATTATACTGTAAATATCGTGTTGTAAAATATTGAAATGAGGTTAAATGCATGTTCAATAAACAAAATTTATATATTGCAAAATTCTAATTGGTTCCAAGTGTACTAAAAATTAAAATTAAAATGAGATGTAAATTTACATTGTTGATGGCAAAATTTGGACAAGAATACTTACCTGACCTTCACGTGCCTTCAACTGTAAATTTGTAATTTAAGGGAAGAAAGACGACCTGTAAAACAAAAAAGAAAAGGACACCAGTGAGGTGTCAGCCACATAATCTTCGATGCTTAAGTAAATATTTAACAAAGAGTCAGAGCCAGCTAGATGAGGCCTATGAGCACCTCAATCTGCGAATATTTAGGTACCCTATTTATGGAAATAAAAATAATATGCTAGAATGTAAAAATGATGTCATGGACGAGACTTACCTAAAGTGTTGTATTTCTAAAAGGATAAAGGAGATAAGATCCTAATCCTAAAAGGATGAGGAAAACACCAAGTCTAACTTAACTATAAATAGAGCATGACAAACCAACATAAGGTAAGTTCTTCATACCTTTGGTTGGCTCTAACCCGAGAGGTTAAAATAGGGCAGTGTCGCAATGCTACTTACTAATGTCGTGACACTACAACTATTTTTATAAATAGTCGGTTCAGCGATAGTCTTGAAGGATGCGATTTTAGGGTTTTTCATAGGAGTCGTCAAGGCCTCCACTAAGAGTCGTTTTGGAGCTTCCAAAGGTGTGCACAACGACCTATTCAATTAACTAAACTCAACGACGCTACAGGCAGCCAATTAATTGAATTAAGTCGAGGAAGTGTCCTAACAACTAATTAGCCTAAGCTCTAATTAAACTAAATGATTTTAGTCTTATTGGGTTTGAAAGCATCCATATACAATTAAATCATTTGCATTAAGATTAAGGATTCCATTGTGTGGTTAACTAATTGACTAGTCCAATTAACTAATTAATTTATCTTTTAACCTAGTTAAAGTATGCATTCTAGGTTTATGGGAAGCCTAAATCCCTGTCATACATGATTAAGCCATTTGCTACTTATGATTTAGGTAGACGAAAAAAGAAAGAGAGAGCAAGCCATTGATTTCAGCTGCCATTGATTTTAGGTAAGACATATATTCAAGGGAAGGGGAGCCAATCCATTCAAAAATGTACACCAAGAAGTTAAACAAGATTCAAAGAAATATAAATAAAGATGCATTAAATTTATCAAGAGAGCTAAAAAAATTACATAAGTTCTTGCTCCCAAACTAAAAAAGAAATTTTACCTCGACATTCCAAATAAACAATGAAGAAGGTGAGTCGCAATCATAAATTACAACCCAAAATAATGAAAACTTAAGCTATGAGATGGAAGAAAGAAGAAAAATGAGTTGATGCCTGTTTTCTACGGTTCCTCAATGCTTTTCAATACTAAAAATAGAGGTATTATTTATAAATAAAGTGTTGGCCCTGCGACACTAAAGGGTAGTGTCGCGATATTGATAACCCCTCGTCACAACGTCGGACAAGCACTACGGTGCTCCATACTCCTACGTGTGCTCACAGCCTTGCACCACAGGGGAGCGTTGTGGTGCTACATCATTTGGGTGCCTTCCGGAAAAAGCATCAGACACTGGCGCCGAGTAGCACCACTGCGCTTTCAGCTTGCTTTTGCCTTTCTAGTTTGTTGATGAATGTTTCATCTTAACTCCATTTGCATCCAAAATTCCTAATGGTCTCCTTTTGCTCGATTTTCTGTCTAATAACTCAATAAAAAGTTAAAATTCATAAGAACTATCAAGATTTAGGTCTAGATAGATAACTTTTTTAGGGAGTTATCATTATGCTTTTAGGTTTAAATTGTCATGATTTTGCTTGGGAGTGTGAGACACTTTCTCCTTCGATTATTGGTCTCTTTCTTCTATCTTTTCATACCTTAGTCCCAACTACCACTCCTAATGTATTCTTTTTCTTAATTATAACAGCAAAGTATCGATTTCTACCCAACAACTTAATTGCTACAAAAAAAAAAAAAAAAAAAAAAAAAAAAAAAAAAAAAAAAAAAAAAANAGTTTGTTGATGAATGTTTCATCTTAACTCCATTTGCATCCAAAATTCCTAATGGTCTCCTTTTGCTCGATTTTCTGTCTAATAACTCAATAAAAAGTTAAAATTCATAAGAACTATCAAGATTTAGGTCTAGATAGATAACTTTTTTAGGGAGTTATCATTATGCTTTTAGGTTTAAATTGTCATGATTTTGCTTGGGAGTGTGAGACACTTTCTCCTTCGATTATTGGTCTCTTTCTTCTATCTTTTCATACCTTAGTCCCAACTACCACTCCTAATGTATTCTTTTTCTTAATTATAACAGCAAAGTATCGATTTCTACCCAACAACTTAATTGCTACAAAAAAAAAAAAAAAAAAAAAAACCAAAGAACTACATCAAATATTACAATTAACGAACAAAACTAGCAAAAAGAAAAGCCACAGGATAGCATTTTTTGTTTGCTATAAAGATAGAGACAAATCGAAGAATATCAACAAGTTAGAGGTGGATCCAAGTTGATCAATAAGCGAAAGGCCGATCTAAGCAAATAAACAAGCCAGAGGTCGATCCAAAACGTTCAACAACCAAGGGGCCAGACCAATCCAAGTCAATGAACAAGCCAAAGATTGACAAGATAGGGTATCTCATCTAATCAACAAGGTAGAGGTTGATCATTCAAGTAGATCAATGAGCAAGAGGTTGATCCAAGCTGACCCATATCGGTCAACAAATAACAGGCAAGTCCATGTTGATCAACAAGTAATAGGCCTATCTAGGTCAATCAATAAGTCAAAGGTTAGTCCAAGCATATTAATAAGCTAGAGGTCAATCTATGTTAATCAAAAAGCTAGAGGTCAATGTTATGGATTGTACTATTACCAAATATAAATAAAATCAACCTCACTCCACAAATTAAAAGAATTTCTTTTGAATTCATGTTAACAAATTGACACGTCGAGTTAGTCCATTTTATCTCTCCTCTCTTTCTCAAGATATACATTAAACAAGTGGACTTAACTATTGTTGTAAAAAGAAACTCTTAACATGAGTTCTACTACCATTATTTGGTGCACTATTTTTATAGTTGAAGAATAACATGTTGGTGTACTCTAGAGCATTAACGATATATATATATGTATATATTTTATAGATAGAAGCATTAACTATTGATATATTAGTAAGAATAACTATCTTTATGAGCTTTTTTTTTTTTTTTTGGTGACTTTTGGGTGTTAAAAGCTTCATTTATATTCTTTCAAATTCTTTTTAAGTGTTGTACTTTGTAAATTAGTTTATAATCCTTGGAAACTCTTTTTTTGTAGTTTGAGATTGATTTTTAAAGTGTTTTAGTAGAGAGCTACTTTAAACTCCCATCGAACTATTTGAAGTGTCATACTATAGCTTCTAACCTTTAGAACTAATATGTTTGTAACTTAACTTTGATACATAGACTCATTTAAACATTGGGACTCAAGGTTGTTTTGGTGTGTTTGTGTTAAAACTTCATTTAGATAATTTTGATAAATTCTTTCACAATGTTGTAAATTATTTTATAACTCTTGGAAACTCTTTGCATATAATACAGGATTGATTTTCAAAGTGTTTGAATTAAGGTATGGTGCTAATAACTTAGCCATGAGTGATTGAAAAGTTGGAGTTGGGTAGTTGGTGATTTGCAAGAGTTGTGTGTATAGTTGTTGGTTTGCAAGAGTTGTATATAGTTGTTGGTTTGCAAAAGTTGTGTATAGTTTTTGGGTTTGCAAAAGCTGTATGTAGTTATTGGTTTGCAGGAGTTGTATATAGTTGTTTGTTTGTAGAAGATATGTATAATTGTTGCATTTACAAATGTTGTGTAGTTGTTGGTTTTCAGGAGTTGTGTAGTTAATGACTTGCAAGAGTTGTGTAGTTGATGATTTTCAGGAGTTGTATAGTTGTTGGTTTATAACAGTGCTAGCTAATTTTATATAACTCACTTTGTACATTTGTTATTTGTGTATAATATAAAGGTTAGGTACTACAAGATACATCTGGTTGTGACAATGTAAATTTCAAGTTTAAAGCTTGTATCAACTATGAATTCATAAATGATTCTTGGATTGAAATTGAAAATTTGGTTTCCCTAATGATATAAGAAAACAATCCCAAAATTGATACCTTACCTAAACAAATCAAAATTGATACCTAAGTAATGATTACTAATCCATAATCATTAAAAAAAATCCTTCGTAATTAAAATTATAATAGCGATTATGAGTATATATAAACCTCCGAACATAAACGATTACTATTATCTAGGCTATCTTATCTATATAAGATGTTTATATCAAAGGGTTAGAATTCCATTTTTACAAATCTTTTTTTCATTATCATTAAGTAGAAAATAAAAAATTTTGATAGAGTATGACATGTGATATCCCCCATAGAACTGTAATAAAGGAGGGGATATCTATTAGGCGATATATATAACTATGTATTTATTTGTACATGTTTATTAATAAATGCAAGTCTTTATACATACTTCAATCGAATTCTACTAAAAGTAAATATAGGTATAGGTAAAATATCTCTCTTCTATGCGGTTCGGGTCCTAATCACCTTTTCTTTTTTTCAAATTAGTATAGATGACAGCTAAAAACATCAACAACATCATTATTGTTTATACTAAAAAAACTATCAATAAGAATATATAATGACAAGTATTGTGTGTCAAGAAAATATTTTTTTTTTGTTGACATTCTACAAACATCAATAAAATATATATAGTTGACGTTTTTTTAGAAATAGTTGATTATCTAAAAATGTTAATATTACCCTTCATTCATGGTCATAGAGTGTCAACAAAAAGGATAAAGTTGATGGATTTTTGAAATAGTTGATCACCAAAAAATGTCAACATTACTCTTACATTGACATTCAAAAAGCATCAATGAAGAGGTTTTCATTGACGCTTTTTCATATAGTTGAAGGCCAAAATATGTCTACATACCCATTGTTGACAGCCAAAAATGTTAACAAAGAGTTTTCATTGACCTTTTTTAACTGTCAACAAAACTCTTTTTGTTGACATTTTTTAACCCCAAAATTTTATCCAAATTAATCAATTGTTTCAAGTCCAGCAACAAGAGCAAATACCTCATCATAGTCGATGTCTGCCATTTGATTATAACATTTCGCCACTAGTCTTGTCTTGTATCTTTCAACTTCTCATCTTACATTCTTCCTGGTTTTGTAAAACCATTTCATACCAATCGCCTTGTGTCTTTTTGGTAGTGAGGCTAGCTCCCATGTGTCAACTGTCATTCTTCTTGATCGCATTAATCTCTTCATCTATAGAGTTTTTCCAATTTGGATTCCCCATAGGTTCTTGAAAGTTCATGGGCTCACTATTGGCAAAAAGACAAAAGAGACTAAGATTATCTTGATTTTCAATTACCTCATAGAGTTCTTGTAAGCTTCTAAACACTTTTATTTGAGCTTCTATCTTCTTGAGAACTTGAAGTTAGCAAAGTTGGTGGTGTAAAAGGCTCCTCTCTTGTTTGTACTGTACTTGTTTGATCCATGTCATTTTCTTCGAAGTAAGGCAGAAAGTTGTGGTCTTTGTCACGTCCCTAATTTCATTCTCCTTCTTCATTGAATACTACATCTCAGTACAAGATTGTCTGTCTCGTATCTGGATTGTAAAGCTTGTAGCCTTTGGTATTGGAGTCATAACTGATGAAGATGTATTTCTCACTTTTATCATCCAACTTGTTTCAATTTTTATTTGGTATATGCACATGTGTAATGCTTCCAATGACTTTGAGATAGGAAATTCTAGACTTCATTCCGCTCCATTCTTCTTGTGGCGTTTTCCTAGATATGCTTCTTGTTGGAGATCAACTAAATAAGAAGACTGCACAAGCTACTGCTTTTGCTCAAAACTCCTTTCGTAGTTTCTTGCTTTTAAACATACTTCTTTCCATGTTCAAAATTGTTTTATTTTTCCTTGGCATAATCAAGGGTGGATAAATTCTATGGTCTTCACAATACTTCTAAAATTCATTTGAGGTGAATTCTCCTCCATGATCAAATCTCATGGCTTTAATCACCAAAACACTTCTGATTTATGCTTCAAAAAATATATGAAGAGATTGAATCCCCTAGGAAGAAGCGTTTAATCGCTTTACACCAATGTCATTTTATGAATTTGCACAAAACAAGATTGTATACATATACATTAGAACACATTAAATGATTCAAAAATAAATAAATAAATACATTTGAAGATCTAATTCAAGGTACCACTCTCTAATTCTCTAAGAACACCACTAAGAAATCTTCTCTGGTAAACTTTTGGATAAGGAGGTTTATGGGAACCTCTGTAAAACGAAAAGGGAAAAATCGAAAGTTTGAGGGTTAAGAGTGAATGGGAGTTTTTTTCTTCTGCAAAGATTTCACGTTCCACCCCAAACAATTGAGATCTTATCTCAATTTAAACTAAGGAAAGTTAGTAACTTCCCTCCACACTCACCACTCCCCTAGATTGCAGGGGAGTTATTTTGTTATTTAATTAAATAATAATAATACAAATTAGTAAATCAAATTTAATTAATTTATATATAATAATTAAATATTAATTAAATAACCATTTAATTAATGAAATTTTATTTAATTAATTAAAGGAAATTAAATATCATATATTTGATTCGATGTGTCATAATATACATATACTCTCATAACCTATAGTTTTAATATGAATCCATTTCACAATCAAATATATTGTCTTCATTCCTTATTCATCTCCAAGATGTTCTTCATTCATCTTCATTTCACGAACTGAACCTTCATGTTCTTCATTTATATCCTTACAATTTCTTTCATCATTTGAAGGTAGTAGCATTTCGTCGTCATCATAAGGCTTGAACTCAAAATATATTTTTGAATGAACTCTTTGAAACAACAATAATTTTTACTTGTTTGTCGAATGGAATACTATGCATTTGCCAAAAAAAATTTCATCTATTTTTCCAAACACCAAATGTTCTTCAATTGTGCATCCTAACGAGGAATGTCTATGATTAAATACTTCCATCATGCCTCTTGGTTGGCTTCCACGTCGAAAATCAACAAGATGGTATCGCTCACCTCTATAAGGACCTAAATATCCTTTCATTTGTGGATAACTGGAATCTACAAGATAATATTGTCCTAAAACAATCAAATAAACACTTATTAATAAAAATAAATACTTAAAAAAATATAATAAACATTAATGTAATTATTTTTGTATACTAACCTTTTGGTAGATGTGGAAATCCTAAATTTGGTCTTCTTAATGCCTGCACAAAAATTCGAGCATCATGAGCAGCACCCTTTCATCCAGCCCAAACAAATGTAAAACATATGTTAAAACCACAAACTGCCATAATGTTTTAGGTGGTAATACTTTTTCAACCAATATACGATATATGTTTTCCTTTAGGTGCTACAACCTGTATATGAGTACCATCAATTGCCTTAATAAAATCTTTGAGATATGGCCAATATCGAATGTTCTTTTTAATTTTATCAGAAGTAGATTTGAATTGTGAATTTATTGGCTTAATTACATCTACAACCATACGATAAATAACATCTAACACTGTACTAAACCACCTTGATACAGTCTCACCTGAGTGCTGAAATCTCTTTTAAACCATTCTATTTGAGAAACCATGACCCAATGTAATAAGAAACATTGCAAGAGCCTCTTCCAAAGGCATACGTTTGGCTTTACTGAAGTTTTATTGTTGTTCAAGTACTACTAACAACTTTTAAAATATATGTTTTTCCATCCTAAATTGTTGGTGACATCTATCCTCATTACCATTCAATATCTCCCTAACAAATTTGTAACCAATATGAGAAAATGTCCTACAAGGCTCTTTACAAACATGTATCACAAAATGATGCACTACAGCACCACATCCCACTTTTACTAATTGATCGAGTTCATATTCAATATTGCTTTTATTAGAAGAATCATTGCTATCAGTATTGTAACAATCAAATGACATCTGAAAAGCATAAAAAAATAAAAAGAAAAAACAAAATTAGAAACAAAAGATTCTAAACAAATTTCGATGAAAAAAACATTCATAACAAAGGTAACATTCAATACATCAATTATCTAAACAATTCAAAATCACACTTTCTAAACAAACATTTCTTAAGTATCTAGAATCAAACTTTCTTTTGCTTAAGCCACGCAACTTGAAGCACAGGCTCTAGTAGTGCTATAAACATTTCTTTATTTTCTCTTTTTGTAAATATTTTTGCAGCTTTCGTAAGACATTCATCACTTCAAGAATGCTATAACCTGGTAAATCTATTCTCCTATTATTGATTGACTCACAAACATGTTCTAATTGATTACAAAGTTTATTAGCAATGTTGCCTTTTGATCCTATTCTTCTTTTTTTTTTCCTTTCTCTTGAGTGTGATCCTCAGTAGTATGTACTAAATATTCAGTATCATTAGTGTCATTATGCTATGTATCTTCAAATGTATCATCATTATCACCTACATATCTAGTTGAATCACCCTCAATAGTCTCCGGTAAAAATCCTTAAGAGGGTGCCCATGTTTCATCTCTTGTAACTACAATATCTTTGAAAAGAATGTCTAATTGGTTTTGTATTTTGTAGCCCCTTTGCTTGAAATTTTGTTGCCTTAGGCTTAACCTATATGAAATTAATTAATGAAATGTTTAATTATAATTTTCATTCCTAATAAATAAGCTATATGGATAAATGATTTACCTTTAATCTATCTTCCCACCACTCATTTATTGCATCAATAGTTTGTCTCAATGGATCTCATTCCAATCCTGTCTTGTTTCCAACCAAGTTCGTCCATATCTGTCAGTCCTTCTTTAATGCACCCCATTTATTTTTCATTTGTCTTAATTCATAGTTTCTACTAGTTTTTTCTGTCGAAATATTCTAATAACATTTTTTCATCCTTCTTCACTTAAATGTCCATTGGGCCTATTCCCTTTCAAAGTTTCAACAACAAAAGCCTCAATAAATGCATCGGTTGTAATATCATCCCAAATTGCCTTGATTTTTTTTTCTTTTTCATCTCTATTTACAACTCTATTCATAGTCATCTTTAGCAAATAAAAATTAATCAATATTCGATACGAAAACAAGTTTACTCTACATCTTAAATAAAGTGGACACATAATATACACATTACGCTATAACAAGGAGATAATGACAAAAAAATCCTCAGTACTGGTAATATGCACCAAACAAGAACAAATATTTGGGAGAACTTTCAATTTCTATTACTTCCAAAGAGACATACCATAAACATCTTTAAAAGATGAGAAAATCATTTGGGAATATAACACTGTCAAGATCCATTTCCAAAAAGATTGCATAAACTTCAAACGACAAAACGTGACAAACAACCGGTCAAGGATAAGAAAAATATGACCATAATAAACAACAAAATGCGACAAAGTCAATACAAAATACAACAATCTCATAATTTACTACCAAAATAAACACAGCTTAGACATATAAATAGAACAAAAATCAACCATGATTGATGAGCATGTTATTTCTTGATATGGGTTTGTTGAGTGTATGATTATTTATTAGTTTTAGGAGAGAATACAATAAGGCGTTTGGTTCAAGGTTTTAAAGATGTTTGGGAATAAAAGATACCTGGGAATAGGATGTCTGGGAATAAAGGATACTTAGGAATAGGATGTTTGGGAATAAGATATCTGAGAATCAAAGATAACTGTGTTTGGTTGTGTAGGAAATGTTATCAACTCTCACTCTTTCTCGCTCGCTCTCATTCTCACTCTCTCTCACTCTCTTACTCGCTCTCCCTCGCTCTATCTCTCTTGCTTTCTCTCTCTCACTCTATCACTCTATATCTCTCGCTCTCTCTCTCGTTGTCACTCTCGCTCTCTCTCGCTCTCTCTCGTTCTCTCTCACTCTATCTCTCTCGCTCTCGCTGTTGCGTCACTACCAAATTTATAGCTGCTTTTCCAGAATTGTACAAAAAATATTTAAAGCTAAGGGGTTTAATTGGAAACTAAAATCAAATGTGTTAGTACTAAAATAAGTAAAAGACATAAGGGAAGTGAAAATATTTCAAAAGGATTATGAACCATTATCAGTCTCAATAGTATTCAAGGATGAGGATTCCTTTATCATTAGATAACAAAAAGCAGAAAATTACAGGAATACAAAAATAGATATTACTAGAATAAAGGCCAAGGACGACTTAATAGTTTCCATCTATGAATAGTGACCATAGCATTAACATAGACTTAGAGGATACAATTGGAAATACCTAATTATATCACAATTTTAGTTCAGGTAAGTGTTTCTTTTCCATGTTAGCTAAGAAATTGGGAGTACCTAAGTCCATTTTTCATTTGGTTTTCTAATTTCTTTTGGTTATTGAGTTGGATTTTTACATATTAAAACCAATAAATAGATTCAATCTCACACTCAACAAACCCAAATCAAGAAATAACATGCTCATCAATCAACCTTCTTCTTCTTCCCATACATATTCAAACAAACATACACAAGTCAGATTAGTTCTAGTAGAAAAATAGGAACAAACTTCATCACAATTGAAACCCCCATAACAGAAAAATTCTTGGACAAAATGCGATCAGAAGAAGAAAATCTAATCCAAAGAAAATCTAATCTGATCTAACCCAAACGCCATCAGAGGAAGAAAAGGCACAACCAAAAGTAATCCCAACACAAAAGAAAAGCATCAATCCAAATCTAATCTCAAATTAAAACGAAAACTAACCTCAAATGGAAGCTACAAATGTAAGATTTCAGTGAAGTTCTTGGACAAAATGAGAAAAAAGAGAGAGAGAACATAGAGAAAAAAATTTCGGCTAAGTCAAAATGTGGGAGAAAGGTTGGAGGAGAAGGGGTAGTATGAAGGGTATTTTTGTAATTTCAATATAACATAACAAATGAGATGGATTCCTGGTCCATCACTAAAAGATCTCTTTTCTTAAAATCTGGTTTTGAGTGATTTCTTGAAAATGGCTTATTTTTAAAACTCATTTTTAAAAAATGAATTTTGAGAAGTTGCCAAACACTAAATTTTTTTTTTAAAATAACTTTTTTCAAATTTAATCACTTCAAAAGGTAATCCAAACACACTCGAAAAGTAGAGTAAAAAAAAATTTCAGCCCACTATTTCGTCGTAAACCAAAATTTGTGACTAAATATTAATTTGTCGCAAATCCTAAAATAGGTGCCAAACCCCCACCAATTAATTCGGCCTATGACTAAGGCCCAATTCGTCTCAAACACTTGTGTCTCAAAAATCAATTTTGCCGCTTCCTGCAACGTATTATTTTATCATCACAAGATTTGGCCTGCGACTAAGGCCCAATTCATCACAACCACCTGCGTCGAAATTCTTTATTGTCACAAGATTTTTGCAACGGTTTAATACTCTTGTGACGAGTTTGGTTGATTATTGCAAGATTATGACTTATTATTGTTTCGTCGCATAGTTAGAGACGAAAATTGAATATTGTCGCTAAATGTGCAACAATATTAAAACAGTTGCTAATAATCCATCGCTAAAGGCCAAATTTCTTATAGTGATGGTTCTTTTGTTGTCTAGCAGTCTCCTTACTACCTTCTTTGGTTATTCCAACCTAAGATTAGTCTCTCTTTCCCTCTTTGAACATGAGACTCTGTTTCTCCTGCATCCTCGACAAAGGCAGCTTTTCTTCTTATATTAAGAGGTATGTTAAAGTAATGTTAAAAAAAAAAAAAAAAAAAAAAAAAAAAAAGACTAAACACATCTTTAATTTCTAACTTTTTATATGTGTGATATGTCTATTTTAATCTAGGGCAATTTTTTCTTTCTCTTCTTCCTTTTTTTTTTTTTTAGTATAATGGGTGGGAGGTTCAAATCACAGAGGTTTATTTAATCATATCCACATACTTATACCAATTGCACTAAGCTTATTTCGGCCTCTATCCCCTCTTTACTAGTTCGCATCACACTTGAATTAGATATATATAGAGAAGGGCTTGAAATTGAATGCTTAGCATCATAAACAGTGATGCTTTGGTCATCATAGATTTACCTACCACATTATGCACCCATAGAAACTAAAAACGGCATAGCCCTTCTTGGCGAATAATAAAATAGCACCTTTTGAAATATGCCTTTAACTTTAGATCTCATATTTATTTTTAAATGTCAAGACTCTCTCACAATGAATAACTGGGATCATCTTTTCTCTATTATTATTTAACAAATTAAAACATACATCATAGAGGTTCAAATTTCTACCTCTATATTCTTATACTACAAACAAATCACTTCAAACTAAATATAGATATAGCATATATATACATTGAACTATATATATAAATAAAACATCATCCTTTTACTACCAAAAATATAAATGAACAATAATAACAACTATACTATAATATTAATTTTTCTTTATATATTTTATCATAAACTGCTATTATAGTTTTTTAGATTTGTGTTTGATTTTAATTTAGTATGAGTTTCAATTTGGTCCACATAATTTGGATATATGCCACATCTTTTTTCGAGATGACAAGAGATGGTGAAAACTAGGATAAAAGCAAAAATGTATTTTCTATAAATTCAAGAATGTTCAGATAAATTTAACCAAGCTAGGACCATCAAATTAAAACTTTTAAAACCTTGACAACAAAAATTGCACTATACTTTTAATACATTTTCAATTTAGCCTCTCAAAGTTAGTTTTTTCTATCGAAATTGGTTAAATAATAATAATAATAAGGGAAATAATCTTAAATGACAAAACTGTTGAAAATATTTACAACTAATAGCAAATACATAGTCTACCGCTGTATCGCAGATAAATATTGAAACTTTGCTATATTTGTAAATATTTTGGTTTCTTTTGCTACATTTGAAAAGAGTCCAAATAATAATAGTTTTTATCAAAATATACTAATTAATAATAATAATAATTTTCATCTGAGGAAATATAATATGTGAATATGTTTTGAAACTTTATAGTGAAAATGCTAATGAATAACATATTTTGGAAAGAAAAAAAAACAACAACAATAAACAAGTAGTTGGGACTAAATTTAAGATTTCTTGAAAGTATAGAGACTAATTAAAATCAGACATTTAAAAGTATAGGGGCTAAAATTGAATGAACTTCAAAATATAGGGATCAAAATGATACTTTAACATTTTTTTTATCATAATCAAAATAAAGACAAAGGGTCATTTGGATTGACTTGAGAAAAAAGTGTTTTTTATAAAACTCAAATTAGACATTTAAAAGTATATGGGCTAAAACTGAATGAACTTCAAAATATAAGGATCAAAATGATATTTTAACATTTTTTTATCATAATCAAAATAAAGACAAAGGGTCATTTGGATTGACTTGTGTTTTTCATAAAACTCATTTTTATTTAAACTCTTTCGATAAAAATTGTTTAAAATACTTCAAAATTTATTTTAAGTAGTTGTTACACTCCAAATTTCTTCAAAATAACTTATTTTTTAAATTAAACACTTAAAAATATATTTTAAATCCTCCAAAAATCATGGTTATTCATTAATTATAGAAAAGCCTAATAATTGGATTGAACTATTTTTGGTTGTACATACATAGTTGTAAAAATGGAATGATTTAGGCCAAACGGGAAATCCTTTCATGTTCATCCATATATAGTCTAAAAAGTAGGTCTTTGTATTTTAAAGGAAAACCACACAAAATAGGAAAGCTTTCAATTTACCAAACACCCCTCATACCTATTTCTATCAATATCATTCATTGTTGTTGGAAGATTGTGATGTGATTAAATGTGACAACCATACTTTTTCTTTTTTTTAACTACCAAATTAATACCTTGTATTTTTTATTTTGCTTTCTAAATTTTAGAAATATTTTTAAAATTTTACTATAGGAAAAAATACATTTTGTTTCTAGGTTTTAGATATAGTTTCTATTTAGTCCTTAGATTTCAAAAGACTACACATTTAGTTCTTAAGTTTTGAAATATTATAGTTTTATCATCGAGATTTGAGTTTTGTTTTAATTTGGTCTGTACGTTTCCAGATTTATACTTTTAACCTAGATTTTCAACTAAATACTTATTTTATGTCTATTAATTAATTTAAAAGAATTAAAATTTTACTTCATAATTATTTTTAATTAATTAATAGACATTAACTCTAATGATGGAAAGTTAGTACTTAAAGAATTAAAAACTCATATTTAAGAATTAAAAACTCAGATTTAAGAATCAAATGTATAACATATAGGAATAAAATAAAAATTAGAACCAAAAATGTATTTATTTATTCATTTTTTCGTGTATTAAATTGAATAAAATGAAATGGAAGATTTTTATGCGTTTCAGTTTCTCTTAGACAGAAGTTGTGATTAAGATTTGACGAGAACTGGGAAAGAACCTGTTTGAGAAATCTAGCAATCCTCTGCTTACTTTTAAATATTTATGATATGATAAATAATTTTTAGAAAAGCATAAAGATGATAATTGTGGCTTTATGGGTTCTTTGAGGTGATTTGTCAGCATCAAATATATCCTTATTACAAATAATTATTAATTTTATATTTAGCTTATTTAATTAGTGTAATTTATAGTTTTTTTAGTAACAAAACTCTCCCTTTTAACTTTGTTCAGGGATAATTATGTAGTTCTTTCCTTAAAGTTGAAAATCAAATCTCCTATCCCATTATTGTACTCTATCAACACAAATTAATAGATGTATATTTACTTGAAACATTTTCTTTCCAACTAATAAATGATGAAAATAATGGTAGATCATTCGAAAAATAACAAGATCAAGATGAGAACAATGTCAATAACAATAGAATCCATAAAAGGCCTGAGAAAGAAAAAAGAGAGACGACAACACATAAAGTTGTTAACCTTGCTCAGTGTAATCACACCTACATTTAGGAGGCAATATGCTTGTATGAAAAGAATTCAACTAGTAATAATTAAAGTTTACATAACAAACCTAGCTTATATAGTAAACGACTAATACAAATATAAGTATATTACTAGTGAGCGGATATAGACTCCCCCTAAATCCCATGCTCCTTATGGATGAGTTAGCCAATGAGGCTCCCTCTCAATCAATTGCAACAGTGCTCTAACTCTCACACACTTTTCATCACAAAGTTGAATTACCATTCAACTTAGTATGCTCATCATAGGAGGATCAATATGTCGAAAGCAATCTTCCAGGCTTTCAATGCTCACAACAACTCAAACTTCTAAAACATTCTTCACACTTTTTGTGTTTTTCTCTTTTTCAGCATACACACCACAATCCTTTCCGCACAAAAATAAGCTCTCTACAAATGATGGCTTACCCTAAACCACACAAATAAACACCGATATATACGTCGAGCCTTCTGAAGTTTGTAAACATGTTGAGGACATGTGGGATCAGTAAACCTTTTAGGTTGTTCTAAAAATGCTTCTTCATTGAGATATCCATTCAGAAATGCACTTTTGACATCCATCTCATATAATTTTAATTTTAACAGATAAGAACTTCCAATAATAGACAAATAGCTTCTAGTCTAGCTAATGGAGCAAAGGTCTCATCGAAGTCAATCCTTTCAATCTGCGTATATCCTTGTGCCACAAGATGAGCTTTATTACGAGTTACCGATCCATTCTCATTAGACTTATTTTTGAAAATCTATTTAGTACCTATGGCATTCACAGAGTTAGGACAAGGAACCAATTTCCATACTTGATTTCTTTCAAATTGATCTAGTTCCTCATGCATAACATTAACCGAAGATTCATCTTTCAAAGCTTATTTAACATTCTTGGGTTCAACAAGAGAGGCAAAATAGATGGATATTCCTCCTTATCGTGATCAAATTGGGACAGAGAATCATCCCAGAAATAATCTTTCATCTGACTTGGGATCCCACTTCTTCCTGTGTCCCTGTCTGCAAGGATATAACAAACACTTCCAAATATATGAAAGTACCTGATGTTAGGCTTCCTACCTCTTTGATAGCACCATAAAAGTGTTATTTTTCTTAGATTAATTCAGGCTTGTTCATGGGTTTTATGTGTTTATTATGCTATTCTATAGGGGTTTGAGCAAATCGTGCACCTTGGAGCGTTACCGGCCATTCAAGGTTAATTTGGAGCTATCGAAAGTGAAATCGGGCACCCGGAGCTCAAGGATGTGAAAGTTATAAAAATACCCCTAGAGCAAGCGCATAGTAGAGTGCAGCTAAGCTATGCTTTACACTCAAAGGAAGAGAGCAAAAATGGCAAGCGCATAGCGACGCTCCAGATTTTGACGGCAAAGTAAAGCGTGTGTGAGCGCACAAGCGCAGTGCACATCGTTGCTACGCTCAGGGTCAGTGCTCTGATTTCTACCTAGATCTTAGCGACACTCTATCCTTTTTATAAAAGGAAGTTTTCCCTAATTAAGGTTAGGAGTGTAGGCTTTCAGCCCCAATCCAAAATTCTCTTCCCCTTTTCTCCTTCCTTTTGTATTTCTCCATTTTTTGGTGTATTTTCATAGTTGTAAAGCTCATCATGGACCGATCTCGTGGCTGGATCGATTTTGAGGATTTTTGTTTTCAATCTATTTTTCTCTTTGATTTTTCGTGGTTCTTGAATATGATTGAATTTCTATGCTTAGATGTATGATAGGCTTGATCAATCATCATTCATTCTTTGATTGCTAGAGATTAGGGATGCTCTAATTTGTGTTTAGTCTCAATGGGGAAAAATATAAAGCATGTTTGTTGTAAATCTTAGGTTGTTTAGAATCACCCTTTTACACAATTCATGACTAGGATGTTTTAGGAACGTAATCAATTAGTAACTTAGGGCTATTTGGGTTATTAATCATTTTAGTTGAACTTTTCAAGCTTAATACGATTGTTTGCTTGTTATGGACGCTATTGAACCCAAACAACTAAGTAATTAGTCTAACTAAGAAATTAATTGAAGTCAATGCGAGATATCTATGGTCGCGATTGAACACAATTAATTGAGTATTTTTTTTAACTAAAGTAATTAATTAGTAATTAGGGCGCTTGCTTTAGGCTATATGAGCAATTTGGCTAAGCACGTTAAATCGAGAGAGATAATTCTATGTAATCCTATGATCAATCGAGCATTGGGTAGATCCTAAGTCTTGAGCTAGACATTTTCTTTTACTTTTCCAGCATTTTTATTTTCTTGCAATTTAAATTTTGCAATTTACATTCCCACATTTCATTCAAACAAAAACTCATGTTTTACTTCTTTCCATAGACCTATTTAGCTTAGAGAAATCATATCTTAGACTCCTTATGGTTGGGCCTCGGACTTGTTGCTTGTGCTACTCAATAGTATAAGTAATTGTTTGGTGATCTATAAATTTTATTTGATTGTCAGAGAGAGGTTTACGATGCCCATTCTTCAAAGGCAACATCACTCTGCATAAATCATAGTTGGTCTTTGATGTATTGGGTCTCAAGGAAATCTGATTATGAATGTGGCAAGCAGTATTTAAGGCTTCAGCCCAAAAATGCAAGGAAATATTTTGGCGTGCAACATAGCTCTAGCCATTTCTTGCAACATATGGTTCTTTCTTTCAACCACCCAATTTTGTTGAGTGTGATTGGTGAGGAGAATTCATGTAGAATACCTTTCGAAGAACAGAAATCCTCGAACAGAGAGTTCTCAAACTCTTTGCCATGATCACTTCGTATTCGTACAATCTAAAGACCTTGCTCACATTGAAGTTGTCGACACAATGTTTGACATACTTGAAAGGTATCTAATTTGTCTCTGATGAATTGCACCCAAGTGTACCTGGAAAAATCATCGACACAAACAAAAACATACCTCTTCCCTCCCAGGCTCTCCACTTGCATAGGACCCATCAAGTCCATGTGAAGGAGTTCAAGAACACACTTAGCAATCACCACACACTATCACCCTCTCTAAACAACGAGGGGATACAAGGACAGCTTTAGCTGAAATAACCTTTCTAACTAATTGAAGATTCACATGGCCAAGCCTCTTGTGCGAGAGAGAGGCTTCATTATTTCTAACAGAATTACAAACATCAGAGGTAATAGTTGTCAAAGGATCTAGTTCCTGACATGATAGTGGTATTATCTTTTTCAGATATAATACATATCTCCTTTGAGAATTTAACGGACACCCCTATTCACATAGCTGACTAATGCTGATGAAGTTGGCAGTTAGGCCTTCTACAAGGATAACATCCTGAAGAATAGAAAGACCTAGATATGTCAGCTGGCCTTTGACTAGAACTTTGCCTTTCGCTCTATCTCCAAAGGTCACATGTCCCGAACCACAAAGCTGAAGTTTAGTAACAAACGATCTCTCTCTTATCATATGATGAGAACATCCTCTATCAAAGTACCAATCCTCTTTAGTTAATGATGGAAGGGAAGTGAACGCGGCCTAACATCTTATTCTAGGGGTAGACTTTGTATGCTTCACTCTCCATTCAAGTTTGTTATGCTTAACCTTTCTAACTGACTTTGCATCATTCCAGCTTCTTTTAGAAGGTTTCCAATGACCATAAGGAATGGCCTTTGCAGACAACTGACAGCAAAAAGGTTAGATGTGACTAAAAAGCGCCTAATAAGTGCTTTATTTGCCTTTGATTTTGAGATGTTTCTATTAGATTTGATGTTGTTTTCTAGATGGTTTTCAAGTAATTGTGAAGAAAATAAGTTTTAGAAGTCAAAAGAATCAAACCGAACCAAAATCAGATGAAAAAGTGAAGAAAAAGATGAAAAACATAAAAATAGGGTAGTTTTAGCATCGTGGAGCTAGTTTTCCATAATTTGAAAAAATTACATTTTTGAAAAATTGTTCGGCAGCCACTTCTATAAATTGAGAGGTCCTCAGTAGCCCTAATAACAAAAAGTGAGAGGAAAATAGAGCCTAAGATTGCTAGTTTGTTATAAAACGCAAGGAAAGTGTTGGAAGAGTTGAAAATTGTTTGAGATCCTGAGGTGTAGACCAAGTGGAGATTGAAAGAATTCAACGTCAGGAAGTAATTCAAGAGTGTTTCTTCCTAAGTTTCTCTTTCTTTTTTACTTTTATGCTTGAGAACTCATATGAAAGTATGTATTTGATGGCTATGCGTGGCCAAACTCATAATTTTAGGGTATTGGATGATTTAATTATGGATTTAAGTTAATGGTTTAGTATTTTTTATGGATGTTGTTGAATGATATGTTTTTCAATACTATTGTATTTTATTCTTTATTGATTGATCGTAAATAATTCTTAGGTTAGATGTATGATTAAGTGGTTTTATGTTCAATTGGATCTATAACATTGAATATCTACTAATCTTTCATGAAAATAGCTAGGTTATTAGAGAAAGTTGATTATGACTATCCTTAATGTTATGCCTCTTAATTTGGTTTCAAGAAATTAGTAATCAATTACGTTGCATAAGAAATGGTTGCTTTTTTAGAGAAAATAATCTGGATATTAGTTTCTAAACTTAAACATATGGTTTGCACATAAGTCCATGAAAACTTTAAGCGTGATTTAATGAAATAATTAACAAAATCAACACTCTAGAACACTCTTATCCCTTGAATTTTCACTTGCTTTTATTTTCTTTGTTTTCAAAATACAAAGTCCATACTCAATTTCGATTCCTTAGATAAAATCAACTCAATTCTCAAATAGATTATATCAATTTCAGTCCCCAATGGATATGATACGAGGACTTAAATCGTTTTATACTATAACTTGACCCGTGCACTTGTAGATTTCGCACATCAAGTTTTTGGTGTCATTGTTGGGGATTAAGATATAGTCTTCTTTCATTTGACCTTGAGATTGATTGGACTTACAAGAGGAATCTAAAAGTTTAAACAAATCAAAACGGTGAGATGGTGGAGGAAGAAGTACCAAAGGATGAATGGTAGGCTTATTGAGTCGACAATTTGGCCACTCTCACCCATATAAATCAAGGGATTGCCATCAAAGACAAGAGTTCATAACTTACTTAGGATTCAGGTCGAGTTACCTATAGTCATCCTATGAAATGTTAATTTCTATAGTTAACGACGCCACAAAGAGAAATTAAACATTTTGTGGTTCAATCTTATACAAACTCTTTGCATACGATACCCTCACTCACATGTCTCCACATGAACGATTAGGATCAAATCGTTTGTAACCCTTTACAACTCCTTGTAACAATTACAAAGTTGGTCGTATCTGAAGTGTTATCAGAATAATGCCAACCTTATTCGTACTACAGACTTTTTGCTTATTACTTAAACATGATCCAACCTTGTATGTCAACCACATACATGAATAAGTTTACATAAAACAATCATGGAATCTTAGTTTATTGGATTGAGTTAATGCATAAGATAGATAAAATAATTTCTTATTTTATTCAATAAATAAAATGTATATACAATTTACAAAACTACAAGACCCAATAGATTTAGGACACACCAATTCCAATAAAGAGTTCCACTAGTAATGATTAAAATTCATACAACAAACCTAGCTGTCACACCCCCTTCCAAGATACCCTTCTAACATGAAAAAGGCATAAGGACAGCAGACATCGACCCTTTTATAACATCTACTGTCAATCTATACTCCTTTTATGACTTTACATGTACAACTTAAATAATCAAATTTAATACTAAGTCATATTAAACATGCATAGTTTATTTATACAACTGTTTATAGAGTTTGTTTGCAGAAGACATATCTCTAACTCTATTCAAATTCTTGCCTACGAGAAATACTAACATTATATCTAGGCAGACCTCGACTTCACATACCAACGGGAACTTGACTGCTACCTGAAAAGAAAACATAAGGAAATGGTGAGCTTCACGAAGTCCAGTGAGTGGTCAACATATAATTAGGGTTCATATGACCCTTTAAACTTAACAATTGTTACGAGAAATCATCAACAAGTACAACTATAAGAAAGTATACTCAAACCTTCAATTTCAGCTTAACCTCGGTACCGAACTGTTTTGCTGGCACACAGTGGCACAACAATTCAACCAAACTCTATGTGCACTTAGCCTTACCTTTGAAGGACCAAAAGCTAGACCCGTCGGTCCTTTGACCATCCCACAAAAGATACTTCTCACAGGATTAGGACTTAGGTTACCGATACCCTCTGACTATCTCGTGAATTTTTCAAATCTAGCATAGGCTTAGAACTAGATCCTCAGATCTTTTGACCATCCTAAGCAGTTTTAGGATCCTTAACACACATTGTAACCCAAAGATTCATCATAGCTAATACGCAGTAGATAATAGTCGAAATTTCATCATAGTACGCATATTAGCTTAAAAGTAACATAATACAATCATAGACGAGCTATTAATAACCACTCATAGCTGACGGAGTACTAGCTCTTTATAATAGCTTCCTTCCCTTACGCTGAACTCGCTTGTCTCTAAGTCCAACTTGGTTTGATCTTCTGGAACTAAGAAACCAGCCAGTGGTAGCCCTTTCAAGCCTCAGAAAACTCACAAAAATGCCTGTACTATCCCCTCGGGCGCAGGGAACCCTTTCTTGGACACAGGATAGCACCTCAGATTACCAAATTACAATGTTAGATGCAACCTTGTACAGTTGGACGCAAAGCAATGTGTCTGGACGCAAGGCAACTCTTCTAGACACAACACTACACCCTGTTGGATGTAGAGCCTTCTTGGACGCAAGGTAGAGCCTGTTGGACACCTACTTGACTCCTTTGGACGCCTAGGATTGAAGTTGGACACCGAGTCTTACCTGCAAAAGCTCTCCAACTCTCTCTCTAACAAGCTTTAGAAAATGATTTTTGAGTGAAAGAAGAAATGATCCTTCAAACCTATTTATAGAAGTTCAAGAGAAGCTTAGTCACCCCTCCTTCAACCATTGGCTTGACACATATCCTTGCACATGTCTTTCAACATGCATTTATGGCCATGCACTATGATAACTCTTACTTGTAAGATGTTCAACTCGTAGTATACCACTTAACACACCTTTTCCACCTCACCATGCATCCGACTCCTTGCCTGGAATGAGGGTCCATGCGTCCAACCCCCCATCATTATGCGTCCAACTTATGAAGTTTAGGGTATGTCCTCTTTTGTTTCCTTCTACTCCATCCAAATTATTTAACACTTAGTCAACTTTCTTTCCAACAATATGTATACGTCCAACTTGCCTTAGAAGTCTTGGACTTAGCTAAAATTTCCCTTCCTTTATGGAATATGCGTCCAACGTAGCTCCGTGGTTTCCATACTTTGTCAAATTTTTACTCATGAAGCCTTCTATGCGTCGAGCTTGAGGCTCCCTCTCAATCGACTGCAACAATTTTGGCAACTCTCACACTCTTTTCATCACAAAGTTGAATTACCATTCAACTAAGTATCCTCGTCACAGGAGGATCAATATGACGAAAGCAATCTTTTAGGCTTCCGATGCGCACAACAATCTAAACTTCTAAAACATTCTTCACCCTTTTCGATTCTTTTTTTCAGGATACACACCACAATCTTTTCTGCATGAAAACTAACTTTCTAAAAATGACGGCTTACCCTAAACCACACAAACAGACACCACTATATACGCCTAATATGGAAACAAATCCATTAACATAAGACAAGAAATCTATGCTCAACATAAAATGAAACAACCATAGCCTCACTCAATAAGGAAAGAATTCTCAATAAATTGTGTGCTCAAAAAGTCAGAGATAACAAGAGAAACATCAAGATAAAAGAAAATATTAACTACCAATGCCACCATAACAAATTCAAAGTGGATGTTCTTATATAACTTTTTTTTTTTTTTTTGGGGGGGGGGGGGGGAAAAA
>QLSR01000038.1:162129-211240 GCA_031780015.1 Citrullus colocynthis
GGGGGGGGGGGGGGTAAAACTAGATTTAAATATAAATAGGTAAATATTCACATCTTAAGATTTTGGACTTTATTTAGATTGGCATTTTAAGTGCTTAAAAAAGTGTAATTGTTTTAAATAACAAAACTGCTGAAAATATTTTCAAATATAGCAAATGTCATATTAGTGATAGACAGTAATAAACTACAAATATTTATCAGTAACTATGATTGATAGATAATAATAGCCTATCATTGTCTTATACTATTTATTATTGATATTTTCTATCTATATTGATAAATAAATTAGTTTATTTTATTATATATATATATATATATATATATATATGAAAAAATCCGTTGAAAAAGTTATTTTTTAAGTGGAAAAAATATTTTAAACCCTTAGAAGATGAATTCAAAGAGACACGTTATGTTTGTTCTTAGTGCGAGGGCATGCTAATTCGAAATTAATTATGAGTGAGAAATTTTGATTTGTACCCTCTTCGATACTATGCATACCTCATTTTATGTGAAGAGAGTGCTTTAAAGTCCAAACTTTCCTTTTCACATGCAAGTTGAAGTTTCTTCATATTTTTAAGATAAGACTATTTTTATTATTTTGAAGATAATGTGAATTAAATCAAATTTATTACCAAACATATTCTTGTATTTAATTTTCAAAAAATATAAGAGGCAAGAAATACAAATACTATTAGATGAGGCCTTGATTTTAAAAATTCAACTTATAAATACCTTTTTCACCTCTAAATTTCTTGTTTTACTATTTATTTTTTTTATCAATAAAAACCAAGCCAATTTTTAAAACTAAAAAAATAAGTTGTTTTGAAAATGTTTTTTTTTTTTTTTTTAATTTGGTTGAAAATTCAACTCACTTACTTAATATGTAAGACATTGTAAGAAACTCAAAGGAAATAAGCTTAATTGGCAAAACCCAAATGGTTATCAAATAAACTAATAATTTTTCATTTTTGATTTTCAAAAATTGTGTTTTTTTCACATAATCTTTTACTCGTGGTTTTCATATGTTCAATAGAAATATTTAAATTCTTAGTCAATTTTCTAAATCAAAAAAAAGATTTTGAAAACTACCTTTCTAATTATCAAAACTTAAATTTGATTTTAAAAATACTCCTAAAATGTAGATAATAAAACATATAAACCAATAAACGGAAGTGGTATTTATAAACTTAATTTTTCAAAAATGAAGATCGAAAATCGTTGATAAATAGACACTGATAGATGTTTAATTATCAATAATAAACATTGATAGTCTATCACGGTTTATCACCGATAGACAATAATAGATGATAGTAATCTATCATTGTTATCATTTTTAAAAAGTTTTATTTTTATTTTTATTTTTTTCTATATTTAAAAATATTTCTAACATGTTAGCAATTTAAAACAATTACCCTTATTTTCCTCTCAATTTTCAATAATAGTTTTCACCCAAAAAAAAACCCCTTATATTCCGATTCAAATTCTACAAAAAAAAAAAAAATTAAATTTAAAAACTGCTATTTTTATTTTTAATATATAGTTTTCAAAAGTTAGCTTACTACATATTTATGTACTTTCAAAATGTTAATTTTGGTCTTTGTATTTGAACTTTAGTTTATTTTGGTATATGTACTATCAAAATGTTCATTTTTATCTAATGAAATAAAAATGAAAACGAAGAGACCAAAATAGTCCTAAAAGTAAAAGAAGTAAAATGTACAATTAGAAAATATTGGCTTAATAACGAGGGAAAATATTTTAAATGACAAAATTATTAAAAATATCTATAAACAATAGCAAAATATTAGAATTTATCTATGATAGATTGCGATTTGTGTCTATCATAATACATATAGACATAGATATTAGTCTATCATGATCTATCGCAAATAAACAATAATTTTTTTATATTTGTAAATATTTTGATTAATTTTTCTATATTTAAAAACAATCATTTGAGTGAACCAAAGTTGTGTTTTAAAAAAGTAAATAACAAAAAAAAATAATAATAATAATATGTGTAGAGTAAAAGGACCATTTAAACCAAAAACAATAACATTTCTACGTCTCCTTGTCACCTACCACCATGTGAAGACTTGTACAGAAGCAATACCAACCAACAAAAGAATATCCAAAGCTCCAAACGATAAAATTGTTATAATGACATAATAAATTGAGAGAGAGAGAGAGAAAGAGAGGGACTATAGAAATTTGGAAGATTACATTTTTATAAATCTCTGTTTTTGGTGATCCAAAAAATAAGAAAGGGAATCAACGGTGGATGATTAAACAATGACAAAGAGAAGAAGGAAAAAAAAAAAAAAAAAAAGTTAATTCTCAAAAGAAGAAACTAAAGAGGATATATTTAAACACACAAAAAAAAAAAAAAAAGAAAACAAAAACAAAAAAAAAAAAAAAAAAAGTTAATTCTCAAAAGAAGAAACTAAAGAGGATATATTTAAACACACAAAAAAAAAAAAAAAAGAAAACAAAAACAAAAAAAAAAAAAAAAAAAGTTAATTCTCAAAAGAAGAAACTAAAGAGGATATATTTAAACACACAAAAAAAAAAAAAAAAGAAAACAAAAACAAAAAAAAAAAAAAAAAAAGAAAACAAAAACAAAAAAAAAAAAAAAAAAAGAAAAAAAAAAAAAAAAAAAAAAAAAAAGCTAATCCTCACGAGGAGGACTCCATGGGGTCATATCCATGGGATAACTTCCCAATACCCTAAGGAAGGAAGTGAATTCTTGAACCTCCGCCAGTGCGTTCTGAGCCCTAGGTTCCGCCATGGACGCCTCAAAATCCACATAAAACAAGTACTCAAAATGCTTCGCCGTTCCGGCATCAGCGCCGTCCACCACCCTAATCGGGTGGCTCCGGTGGGGCCGCGATTCGATCTTCGTCAGACTAATGTTCCTGAAAGCGAAAGCCGACAGCACCTTGAAAAGCACCGACGTCCCCTTCTCATGAGCGAACACGATGCTCGTCTTGAACGGCCGATCGGTGCGAGGAATGATCGGTTCCCTCGCCAACATCACAAATCGCGTCACATTGCCGGAGTCATCCTGGATTCCGTTAGCCAAGATATCGAGACCGTAGAGTTCCGCAGCTCTGGCGCTGGCGATTGCGGCAGTATCGCGGAGATTATTGATGGCAACGAACTCAGCAGCACCAGCAGTATCGTCAACAGCCTCGCGGGTGACGTTGAGGCCGAGTTTGGTAAGAGTGTGCTCGCACTGAGCTAGGGCTTGAGGATGGGAAATGACTCGAGTAAGATACTCTTTTCGGACTCCAGGTAACGCGAGTAGACAGTGATGAACAGGTAATTGAACCTCGCCGACGATGTGAAGCTTGTGACGGAGGAGGAGATCGTAATTCCTGTGGATAGAACCACCAAGGGAATTCTCAACAGGGAGAACAGCGCGATCGGCGATCCAGAGCTCCACAGATTGGAAGGCAACCTCGAATTGGTCGCAGGGGATGGCGTCGCAGTTAGGGTAAGCTTTACCGGCAGCAGCTTCGGAGTAGGCACCAGGGACGCCTTGGTAAGCGACGCGGAGCTTGGAGCCGTGCATAGGAGCGGGAGCGAGGTCGGTGATGGTGAGGGACTTGGGTTGGGGTTTGAGAGCGGAGTTGTCAGAGAGGTTTGCGATGGGGACGAGGTTGAGATTCTCGAGAGTGGAGTTGTGGCCATTGACAGAGGAGGCTAAGTGATCAGAGGCAGGGGAAGGGTGGATGGAGGGGGGTTGTTCGTCTTGAGAGAGGAGTTGGGATTGGCTGGAGAGGATGGCGCAGGAGCTTTGCCAATCGGCACGGGAGGGGCCGACAGCGTTGGGGTAGGTGACGGGGTCGTAGCGGTAGGCAGATTGAATGGGGAAGAGGCGGGAGGAAGGGAGGCGGGCGGCGGTGGAGGGAGGGCGAGTGGGGAAATGGGGAATGGAGTTGAGGAGGGAATGGGATGAAGAAGGGGTGAGAGATTGCAATTGCATGATTGATGATGGAATTTGGGTGTGCTTAGAGAAATGGATTGTGGTTTGGAAAGATATTGTGAAAGCTTGTTTCTTCCTTCGTTGTGTTTTTGGAATGGAAGAGGAGGGAGGAGCTACCTGATTTGGGAATGGAAGGGGTTGGTTGGGTTTATATATATATATATATATTGAAGAGAAGAAAGTGGAAAGAGGGAAGAGGATATGTAAGTGTTAGGAAGTTTCAGAAAATGGGATTGGATGGGTGGGCTGGGATGGCTGGCTTCTTCTTACTCTTATGTGGTAGTTTGGTCAAATCTCACACCTACCCCCTTCTCTCTCTCTCTCTCTCTCTCTCTTTACCCAATTTCTCCTTCTCCCTCTATTTTCAATGGGGAATTTACTATCATGGTGAACATTTTTTTTTTTTCTTTTTTTTCCTATGTGTGTCTCTCGACCACCTTTTGGACAAATGAAAATAAAATAAGATTTAAAGTCTAGTCTACAATTATTTCTATGCATCTCAACAAAATAAATATATAAAACATATATTTTTTAAAAGAAAAGAAGAATTTGTCACGTAACAATTTGTAATTAAGCACTTAGGTAAAGTGAGTAAAGTTTGAGATCGACCCAAGTGTTTTTTCATAAATGGATGGAAATATTAATATGTAGGACTTAATACTTTTTTATTTTCTTAAAAAAAGTTATGTTTTTTTTTTTTTTTTTTTTATATAGTTGGTTTACTGATTAATATATTTGCAATTTATACTAGTCTTATTTGATGATTATTTGGATGTTGTTTGATATTCATTTGGTTTTTTATTTTTTGAGAATAAATTTATAAACATAGCTATAAATAAGTTGGGAGAAACAAAGGTTATATTTTCTAAATTTAATCCATGAACTTTCATATTTGTGTTTATTTGGTCTCTAAATTTTAAAAATGTCCAATAGATCAATGCTTCACTCTATCTCCAAACTCTTTGAAACAAATTTTTGCAAAATATACAAAATCTTCCCTAAAATAAACCATTTTATCACCCCGGTCATGTTATTTTACATCCACAAAAAAGAGAGAAGAAGAAAAAATGAATGATTAAAAATCATGTATTGATTCCTAAATTTTCGTGGAAGTAACAATTTAGTTAATAAGATTGTCATGTGACAAATTATGATTAGATAATTGAGTGAGCTCCTAAAAAATAGAGTGGAATCTAATATGCACCAAAGACAAATCTTTGAGATTTGAATCCTTAATAATAATCTTATGCCACAAATGTTGTTTTGCACCATTATCACTACATTGGGAACAATCTAGACAATTGAGAGTTTGTGACGAGATGCTAACCAAACGACCAAAATTCAGTTTTAGCATCAAACTAATTACAATTTACTTTCTTCCTAAATTCTCTTTTTTATTTTAGAATTTTAAACGCCATTTCAATACTATCAAAATTGATTTTAATCAATAAAAAGCATGTTTTAGATAGTCGAATATGACAAAAGTGATTTTAGTAATTTCAATATAACTCTTTGTCGTTCATGTCATTAATTAAAGTGCCCAAAAGATATGAGAGAATTTTCAATTTTGTGTCTAATGAATCTTTAAATTTTAAATCTTATGGTTAATAGGTCTCTAAACATTCAATTTTATATTTAATAGATATTGAACATACTCAAATTTTTAAATAATTAATTAATATAATTGATATAAAAATGGATTCTATGTTTAGTGGAACCCTAGAATTTTAATTTTCTATTTGGTACACACGTGAATTTAGAAAAGTATATATGTCGCATAGGTCATGGACCTATTAGTTACAAAATTGAAAATTTTAAGGTTCTTTTAGTTACACATGAGTTCACGAGGGATATATGGATGAATTGAGACCACATCTGAATGAGAGAGATCATTAGGATATGAAATTATAGTTAAGAATATATTAAATAAATTGATAGCTACTAACTATACCAATAAAATACACTTTTATTTTCAATATCTCAATCATAGGAATTTGAAAGTTAAATGTGTTTGGCTCATGGTTTGGATCAATCCTATATCAATGGGGACAAAAAAATGTCGAAAGAACCCATATTAATTTTTAAGGATAGTCTTTTCTCTTAGAAGCAATTGGAAACAAATAAGAATGACGTCATATCGTAGAGAATGTAGGGGAATATCAGGGTGTTACACTATTGAACACAAAATTAAGCATCAAACAATTTTTAATGTTCACAAATTTAATGGACATAAAATTGAAAGTTTGAAGATCTATTAGGTACTTTTTAAATTTTAGAAATTTATAATTTGATACAAACTTAAAAGTTTCTTACTAAACTTATGATTTAGTCGACATAAATCTTTTTTTTTTTTTTAAAAATAATGTCGTTAAATAAACCTTAAATTTTAAATTTTAAAATATTATTTTCTTTTCACGGTCTACACATTACTAAGGTTTATTTTAAAATATAGGTTAAATTATAAGAAATATCCTACTTAAAAATATATTATGTTTCTTCCCAAAGCTTCAATAATACTTTTAATCTTTTATAATATTTTTAAAACTATCCTAAATTACTAGAATGTTAGACAAAAATTGAGATTGAATGGATGGTAGTGACTTAAAACAATGTGATGATCTTAGTTTTCATTTCAAAATAATGTCATTTTGTTTAAAGTCTCAACCCTACTCGACGTTTTAAACAAATTTACTTCAATATGGGTAGTTTGAAATGTTTGTGAATGATTAATGATACTATTGCGATTTTTTAAAAAAAAAATTCTTAATTTTATATATATATAACTTAGCCTAAAATATATTAAATTTAAGTCATTTTTATAACC
Source organism: Citrullus colocynthis (assembly GCA_031780015.1). Lineage (NCBI taxonomy): Eukaryota > Viridiplantae > Streptophyta > Magnoliopsida > Cucurbitales > Cucurbitaceae > Citrullus > Citrullus colocynthis. Next base: position 168,941 of record QLSR01000038.1, read on the forward strand.
TATCAAGGTGGTGGTTAAAAGGTAAGTTTCAAAAGTAAACTAAAAAGATAAATCAGGTCAGTGTGAAATCACCGTGAAGCGTGTAGTTTGAATAGAACTTCAACAAAACACAAATAGTTTTCGTTTATTTAATTTAAATATTTTTAATGAAAGAAGTTTTTATTATTATTATTATTATTAGTGTGAAAGAAAAAAGAAGAAGTTACGTTGGTTGCTTCTAAATCATAGCTATTTATTTCATTACAACTTACATTAATAAAAGAGCTTTTCCATTTAATTTTTGATTAATTTCCAATTATTTTTTTGTTAAAATAATTACACTAAACTTTTTTACTTTATAAAATATAAATATGTGAGTACAAAAATGGAAGTTGAATTAGAGTGCTGCTTTTGATTTCAAAAGGATTTGTGTGTTGACTGACTCACTCAATAAAGGTGTTCTCTAATAATTAAATTGGAACTCCAAGTTGGTTGAAAATTAGAGGTATTTATAAATTATTTTAGGATAAATGGGGGCTGGTTCTTTTTTATATCATATTTTCCCTTTACTCCAAAGTTTATTTTATTTTATTTTATTTAACCCTTTCAAGAAATGTGTACATTTATGCTTTAATTTCTACCAAAGTAATCAATGGAAAGAGGGTTAAACACATAAATTATTTTATGAAAAACAAGAGCATACAGAATATAGACAATTTGGGATACGTTGGAGTTTACGGTAGAACTCTTTTCAAATATAGCAAAAGAAATCAAAATATTTATAATTATAGCAAAATTTCACAGTCTATCTGCGATAGACCGAGATAGACTATTATTTATGTCGACACAGATAATAGTCTATCGCGATCTATTGCAGATAAACGGTGTATTTTGCTATTTACAATATAATATTACTAAACTATTAAAAAATCCATTTTTATAAGTTTTTTTTTTTTTTTTTTTTTTTTTAAAATAATATTTTTAAAATTTTAAAAATATTATTTTAAAAAAAAAAAAATACACTTTTATTTTTTTTTTTTTTAAAATAATATTTTTAAAATTTTAAAAATATTATTTTAAAAAAAAAAAAATACACTTTTATTTTTTTTTTTTTTAAAATAATATTTTTAAAATTTTAAAAATATTATTTTAAAAAAAAAAAAAAAATTTTTTTTTTTTTTTTAAGGAACTATGAGAAAATTTGTAATCTCTCACAATATTATAAAAGAAAAATAATCAATAATGGTTAGTGGCACAACGCAAGTATTATCGATGCCAACCTTGAGGTTAGAAATTTGATTATTCTCCCACCACATATGCTAAAGTAAAGAAAAAGAAAAAAGAAAAATATTACACTTTTAGGTTTTTAGATATTGGGTCTAGTTTCTATTTTGTAAAAGATTTTGAAATGTTACACTTTTAGTTCTTATGGTTGATTTAGATTTTCAATACTTTAGTCCCTAAGTTTCAAAATATTGCAAGTTTACTATTGAGGTCTGAGTCTAGTTTCAATTTATTCCATAAGTTTCAAAATTTATACTTGTTACTCTTTTTTTCAACTAAATACTCACTTAGTATTTGATGTTACTATCTATTAATTAATGTAAAATAATTATGAAGTGAAAACTTAAAATTAAATTTAAAGGAGGTGAAAAATAAAATAATGGAACTTAATTAATTATAGTTCTCTTCATTCTCGTAATTAATTAATAGCCATTAACACTAAAGACTAAAAAGTAAGTATTTAGTAAACATCGAGGTTAAAAGTATAAAATTTGAAACGTTGGAATCAAATTGAAACAAAATTCAAACTAAAAGGTAAAAGTGAAATATTTTGAAACGAGGAATCAAATTTAAATCAAATTTAAGAACTAAAAGATATTTTTCATAAAGAAAAAACCATAAAATAATTGCTCTTGTTATGATAATCTCAAAGACTTCATATCCCCTTATGAAAAGGGGAGGTCATGATCAAGCCTTTCCAGGTTCTTTCCATGTCTTTTCGTTTTACCATGAATGTTTCTCACTAGATTTTTTGCAAATTAATTTGTGGTTGTAAATTTAACAAAATACTTTAAATTTGATTGGAAGAAAACAGAACAAAACTATATTTTATATTATATCCATCTCTCTAAGCCTATCATTTAACTCTTTCTTCACTTAAACTTTTCATTCTATCATCACTCAACTTTCAAAACACATCAACTTTATATTTGGAAATGAATACCCTTAAAGATAGAAAGAAATGAACTTATGGTTCATGCAACTTTGCCTTTGCTTTATAAATCAATAATATTCATAAAGAGGAGATAGAATTTTCTAGACCTAAATTTTCAATATTCCAACTTACTTTTATGAGTTGAATTGTTGCTAACGAGTCAATTGAGAGTGTTTTGTAACTTAAACATAATGTAAAACAAATACTTCTAGAAATGAAAACATATTGAGACCATAATTAAATTAAATTTCATAATGTTGAAAGTCTAGGCTATTGAAAATCTCTGAATTTTCTAAGTATAAATCATTTGGAGTTCATTGCACAGATTCTCAGTTATTTATAGGGCTTAATTACTCCTAGTTTTGATAGTTAATTATTGCGTTTGTTTCATATAAAATCTAAACAAATGGACAAAAGAGATTTGAAGCCCATCAACCTAAGGAAAACAAATATGTTATGCCAAATCTAGCACTCTTATCCTTTAGGCCATATAATTTATATTAATTTTAGAATGAATTTTGGTGCTTTCACGAGTCAATTATTTTCTTTCTTGAATAGACTCTCTTTTAATTAATTTACTATGAACTTCTTTTCATCTAAATTTATTTATTTATTTCTTTAATCATGAGCTAAGCTTTCTTTTCGATTTAAATATGTGAACTCCCTGAAGAAAGTAACAAAGGCCTAATAAGTAAATTAAAGGGACTTTGTTCAATTCATAGCTTGGTTTCCTTTTTATCAATTTTCATTTCATCACTATTAAGCTATATCGATTACCTAGATTAGTACACTAAAATTGAATGAGGGTTAGGTGAAATTTAATTTGTAAAAGTGATCTAGGAAAGGAACCTAGAAAATAGAACTTTGTTTTTTGCCCTACACATAGGCAAAACTTTTAGAACCATGGGATCATTTTCTTAATTAATTAAGTTCACATTAGGCATAGAAATATAAGTTTAATGACTTGGTCTTCTAAAGATACTTCTTAGAAGATTGAATAGGTGTTGAATCTAGTTCACAAATACATCAAATTTGAGCTAAGTTACAAGCATTCATATTAGGCTACACTTACTTTTAAAAAAGAGCATGAAAATGTTTAAATCCCTACTTTCTCATCATTGTTTGTCAAATTAAGTTCTTATCAAATCTCTAAACTAATTCTCTCTAGTTACTAGATTGCAATTTTGAGAAAAATCTTTGTTGTTTTTTTAGAAATGTTGTTGAAAGTTTGTTCCCTTAGGGATGACTTTGATTTCTTCCAATCTTCTTACTACTTTTAGATAGTGTGCACTTACACTGATGGAAGACTTTTCACTTAAAAAGATTTTCAATTTAAATCAACGTATTTTCAATTGATCAACGGTCGATAGATTTAATTTTTGGCAATGCATAGACGATTAAATGTGGCTATATGCCTTTCTGCTAAAACAAACAAATGGGTGGGCAGAAAGTTGGGTGGGCAATGTTAAAAGTTTTTTTTGTTGATGCATGTATTAGTCTCTGCACTCACAAGTTGTGTTGGCAGAAACCTTTTAAACCCCATGTCTTAGGTCAATTTTACTCGAAATTGGAATTTTTACCAACATTTCCGGTAAGATTTGACTTGGTCAACCCTTTTTTTTTTGTTTTTTTTTAAATCAATTTTATTCCATGATCAATCTTGGTTTGATGTATTAGTTGACTTTGGTGTTTATGTTCTTATATGAATTCATTTCCTTCTAGTTTATTTACAAATATTCTCTTATTTATTTGCATAATACTTTGTATATTTGTTTGTTATGGCGGTATTTTGAAGAAGGATGATCAAAATTACTTTTGGGGTGATCTTGGGGTATTGAAAGTAAGATGTGCATTAGGTATTAAAATTTTTGATAGAGTAGTATAAGCTAAGTGGGATTGACCATAACCATCACGAAGCTAAGTGGGATTGACCATAACCATCACGACCTTATCCAATGTCGAATACAGAGTTTTGGATTAGATTAATTTTGTGGTAATTATGATTGGTATCTTTTCTATAAGAAAGTATGAGAAATTATAATAATTTTAAATTCTAAAGTGAACTAAAAGTGACAGAAGTGATGAAGTGTAGGACGCACATCAGTTAACAGCAAAAATGAGATATGAATGGAGAAAACAGGGTTAGGGGTCGTTATCTTCTATCCTTTGAAGGCTACTTAGGTTTTATTCCATGTTCTCAATCATACTATGGTCTCACCTCTTGGTAGATAAGCCACATAAATCATCTTTCTATGAAGCATGCTCAAAGATTGATTGAACATAAGGTTATTTCTATTTCTAGAAACACTTCTTACTTTGCTTAATGAGACTCATAATCACTTACTCTCTCAAGAGGTTGCTTGTAGCTACTTATTTCGATTAGCTAGATGGAAATTAGCAATAAGTTTGAATACATTAAGCAAAATGGAGTAATTCCTAAGATTGGTACGCCGGAAAGATGATAACTTTACCCCAGCCCTTGATAGATTTAGCTTTCTCATGGCTTGAATAATCAAGGTGGAAAGGTTAAGAGCAATGAGATTCATGATAGGTAGAAAAAAATAATGAATATGATAAAGTTGTTACAGAATGTTCAATGTCTTGAAATATAAATGTAAATAACTAAAGAAAGCAGAAAAAGAAGAAAGCAAGGTGTCAAGCCAGCGGCCACAATGTCTTACTTCTGAAGATGATGGACGCGTGCTTCATTGTGTGTTGTGGTGAGATGGTTGGTCAAGGAGAAGATTACTCTCTCAAGTTCTCTATCTTCGGTTGTCTTTTTGGATGGCTACTGCTTAGAGATGGCTAAAGTCCAGTGCTTTCCAACTACCTTCTTTTTGTCTTCGGCATAGTTTATTTTTAGAGCCCGCATTATAGTTTGGGACATTGACATTTCATCGCTGATGCTCTGCAGGCTATGCGTCTACCACTCGTCATCCTCTAACCGCTAGGTGGTTGATTGCAGTGCTACAATCAGTGTCAACGTTGTTATCAGGGAATAATATGAGAAGGGTTAGGCTAAAAAGGTGTCAATGATCCAAAGCATGTATCTCAAGTTCTTTGGTTCTGCATCTCAATGCTCGTTGCACGCATGCGTTCAATTTAAGCACTTTTTCTACAAAAGATAAGGCATTTTAGAGTAAATTAACTTCATGAAAACAGGCCTTAAGTAATTTAACATGTTGAACTCAGAGAAGATTTTTGTCAACAAATTATGTTAATGTTGTTGCATGATTCATTAAACTCTCTCCATTATTCTAAGAAAAGAACTATAATAACTTGTATTACTCTCTCCATTATTCTAAGAAAAGAACTATAATAACTATAATAACTTGTATAAGACTTGATCACGAAATGTTTAGTTTTTCTTTATAACGCCCTTAATTTAAGAGATTAATATTTCTTAGGATGATCATAGGTGACTCGACCTTAACTCTGAGTGAGTTATGAACTCTTGACTATGAGGGCAATCCTTATGGGTGAGAGTGGCCAGTTTTCGTCGACTCAGAAACCTACCATTCTGGAAATTTTTCTGAATAGAGATATCAAAACATATCTTCACAAGAAGAACTTCGCTCATTCTCTGTCTTCAGGGTAAGTAGATGAATTACTCCTTTATAGGCTGATTCTGAGCTTAAACAATGAGGTCTCACCCTCTCACTAGCTTGAAAGGGATTAGTTTATAATTGAACTATAAATTGTTTGTTCATTAGAGGGATCATTGGTACTTAAGGACGACAGGTGTAAAATGGTAATTTTGACCCAACTGTAGTTATAGGCAATTTTGAAGGGTTGACTTACTGTTAATTGGTTGTATTTGTGGACACATAAATATATCTACGGTGCGAAGAGTGAAGCTGTGCGTCTTTAGTGGAATGACCTGCAGTTAATGAATGATGATTAATTTAATTTAAGAGTTTAATTAATTATTTTCATATCATTGGAGCAAAAAATCTGTAAATTCATAAAGTCTTCTTGCTAGCTCACTAAAGGTTAAATAAGAATCAATTATTTTGGATTAATTTGAATTGTACAAATTAAATAAGGGAATTGATTGTATAAAATAAAATTAATATAATTTATATAGATACATTATAATATAAAGTTAATTTTGAATAAGATTCGAAATTATACTTTATAATATGAGAGAGATCCATATTAAACTAAAGATTAATTGAGAGAATATTTTTTGAATTTGATTCAAGTTAAATTAAATATAGGACTCTTTTTAAATATAGTAAAAGGAACCAAATTATTTACAAATATAGCAAAATTTCACTGTCTATCTGTGATAAATCGCGATAGACAATTTTATGTGTCACGATAGACATAGATAATAGTCTATCGTGATCTATCACGGTCTACGACAGATAGATTGTGTATCTTGCTATTAGTTGTAAATATTTTCAGCAGTTGTTAATTAATTAATATTTATTTAATTATATAATAAATTAAAAATAACTCCCTTGGGAGTTATTTTTACGTAGTGGAGGAGGGAAGTTATAACTCCCTCTCCATACCTTTCATTTTCACGTAAAAGAAAAGAGGAAGGTTAATTTTTTTTATTCGACAGATCACATAGAATAAAAAGAGAAAGAGTTTCTCTGTAAAAAACAAAAAATCTTCCTGTCCCTAACACAAAAAAATCTCTCACAATCTATTTTTCCATTCCAAACAAGGATCCCACATATCCTTGATTCTTGTTCCAGAGAACAGCGAGAAAACCAAGTGGTGGTGTTTCACTTGTGTGCTTGTTGTATGTTGTGTTGATGGGAGATTTTCAATGTACATGACTTTGTACAGATAAGTGAAACCAAGAAGATAGTCTTCAAGGGTAGGTTCTTCTCATCTCTTTTATTAGAAGTATGCTATAATTTAAAAATGTTTATCCCATTCTTCTATTGTTTCTCTGTTTTTTACATTGACACATGTGTTAGTCAATGACACGTGTGTTCACATGCTTCCGCTATGGAATATCATTCTTTTAAAGGGGTGGTTGGGCCAAAACTATAGGGAGTGGATCTCAAACTTTAGGCGCTAGTTGCGACTAAACATTGACCGTTTCGGGCGGCAAGTCACGTACCTCAAGGAAAGACAATGTACGTTCCATGTGAGTTGCCTTCTCATTGTTGGCTACAATCTCATAGTAATTCAAGTCATTGTCTGCATAAAAAACATCTAAAACATCAGTAAATAGTGACCCTAAAACCTAAACCCTAGATAAAGCATAGTTATTTTCTTACCTGTCGTGACTCAAATATATCCATATGTTAGCTCTTGAAAAGAGTTAATTTTATGCCTCTAATCTCACTTACTTTTGGATAGCTCTTGAAAAGAGTTATTTTTATGTCTCTAATCTCGTTTGCTTGTTTAGTGTAATGTGTTTAAATGTCTATTTTTGTAGGAATTAGAGTAAATCATGCAATTCAGAGTGTTATGAGCCGTTCAAGATTGATTTGGAGTTATCGAAAGTGAAATTAGACACCCGGAGCTCAAGGATGCAAAATTACGAAAATACCCCTAGAGCAAGCGTAGAGCAGATCGCAGCTACGTTGTGCTCTATGCTCAAAGGTCGAGAGTAAAAGTGGCAAGAGAGCAGCTGCGCTTTGGAAATTGATGGAAAGGGCAGGCGTGCGCAGCGCAGTAACTCTTGAGACCTACACTTCGATTTCTCCCTAGAGCGCAGCGACGCTCTGAGGCAAATTTCTTCTTTTCCTTCATATTTCTAGCCTCTTAGCTTAGGATTGACATTTTATTTTGGGTTGTAACCATAGATTGGAAGCTCCTTCCTCTTCTATCTTTGTTAATGAAGCTGATTAGGTAAGTAATCTTCTAGTTATTGAGAAGAAATTCTTGTGTAATTATTGAGATTTGTTTAAATGAATTTATATTGAGATTATGTCTCTTTGAATCTAATTTTATTCATTGATGTCTGTTTTTGGATGGATGACGCCCCTCCCCTCGAATGTACATTTTAGCTATCGATTTTTGCTTGCGTGTTTCGTTGTGTTCGTCTATGCCCAAAATGGTTAACTAGTAAGGGTTAATGTATGCATGCTAGGTGTATTGAAAAGAAACCTGGTTAATTAGGTTAGGCTTTCCCATTAATTAATCACACAATTGAATCTTAGGGCTTAATGCGCTTGTTCTTGATTTTGATTGATCGCTTAGAATTTGGGTCTTGTAATTTAATTAGGGCTTAGCGTTTTAATTAATGGCTAGGATGCTTGCTCGATTTATTCCAAGTGATTAGGCTGCCTATTGCGTCAATGAATTTGGGTGACTCGAGTAAGTAGTTGTGATTGCATAATCAATTACGAGTTCATTAAGATGTTTTAATGATAGAAGTTACACAAGAACTCAATTTGTTCCCAATACTAGAATTTCCTACCCTTGATTACATTTTCCTGTCTTTTTACTTTCTTGCATTAAATTTCATGCCTATTTTTAATCCACACAAAACCACCCACGTTTATTACTATAATTAGGAAACTTGCTTAACGAAACAAAGATTATTATCCCTGGGGTTCAACCCGGACTTGTCACTCTTGCTACGCCATTGTAGTAATAGGAGTAGGACTCGATATTATAATTTTTTTTTCGATAGAAGTTTCTCTTTGGGAACAAAACGATGTCCAAAGAAGAAATTCTTTGCCTATCATTTGTTATGTTTAATGTTCTTAATTATCTATTTTTGTAGGAACTCGAGCAAACAATGCATTCCAGAGCACTACAGGACATTTGAATGATATCGAGCACCTAAAGCTTCAAAGAGAGCAAAAGGACAAAAATACCCCAAAAAGCCTAACAGTGCGACGCTGGCCTACTATGCGTGCGTGAGTGGAGACCGAGCACTAATGCAAATGGTTTTAATTTTATATGGATGCTATCAAACCGAATAGGACTAAAGCATTTAGTTTAATTAGGGTTTAGACCTTAATTAATAATTAGGGCATTTGCTTGGTTTAACCTAATGAGTTGGCTGCCTATAGCGTTAATGAGTTGATTAGGTCAAATGGGTCATTGTGCATGCATAAATTCAATGTATGTTAGTCACTAAAACTCAATGGTCGAAATTGCATATGAACCCTTTCTTGCTCCTAAAAGTAGAAGTTTCCTATTCTAGGTTACATTTACCATTTATCTTCTGATTTTTTGCACTTTATTTCTATGTCACACCTCCCCTTCCCCACATTCACCTCTATAACTAGAGAATTAACTTAGTGAAACACATCCCGAGCTTCCCTACAAATCAATCCAGACTTACCATTATTACTACATCTTTGTAGTAGTAGTAGTAGTAGAGTTCGATAATATAAATTGTTTTTTATTGGTCATTTGCAAGCGACAGCAAAAGGCTAGATCACCCTATGTAGTACGTTGTACAATAATAAAGGATCGCACCCATTGAGACAAATGTGGAATCATCGTCTCGCTGGAATGGGTCACAACACAGTTCAAAAGAGATGAAATTGTCTTATAGGCCCACACCTATGAACATTTAGCAAAAAAGAATGAGAACAAATAAATAAACAATTAAAAAAAATCATAACAAAAAAAAAAAATTATAGTTTAAATGGGAAGGATCACCAACCCGGGAAGACAAGTTGGAATTCGAATCACCCATTGGGAAGACAAGTTTGAATTCGAATCACCAACTAGGAAGACAAGTTGGAATTCAAATCACCAACTGGGAAGACAAGTTGGAATTCGAATCACCAACCAGGAAAACAAGTTGGAATTCGTACATATTGTATCTCAATGTCGGACTACGATTTTCGCAGTCATCGGCATGAGTCAACGCTTTCTTCAGGCTATTTATCATCTTCTTAAAAATGAGCCCACTTTACATAATTGCAGAAAATCTCCCAATTGTCCATGAAGCCTAGGAGATTACAATTAAGCTTCTATTTCCTCTCCCTCCCCATCATCACCAACTTAATAAAGTATTCAAGTGCGACTTTCACTACATCTTTATCGCTAATAAACTCTAAGTTTAGGAACTAATTATTTGCTTCAATCTGCTTCATTGTCATGTTGACCTCGAAGTAAGAACTTCTTAGCCTATTGGGGTCCTCAACCATAAGTGAAGGGATCGAATCTCAATGCAAAAGTGTGTGAATGCATTGTGCCATTAATTTGGTTTGAAAATACAGAAAAATACAGAGAAAAATAAACAAAAACTAATAATTAAGCATGCTTTTTGAAAAAAAAAAAAAAAAAACCATAGAGAAGAAAACTCACTTTTGAAGACCTTTCTTAAAACTCTTTTTCTTATCAAGTCCTCTTCTTCTTTGACAACAACTTCAAGCATCAAAAGGGACACTACCACTTGTCAACCTTGCTATTCTCTGGCATGGAATAGCTTGTGGGAACCTTATTTTGGAAGAGGGAATGAAAATTATGAGGGAGAGAAATTTTTCTCTGTGTGTGAGAGATCTTGAGAGAGAGATTTGGTGAAGGAGAGCTTTTGTGTTTTTACATTAAAAACTAACTACTAAAATGTTGAATTTTTTTTTCAGCAATTAACACATAAAATGTGTCGTCTTATGATAGCACTTAAAATGTTTTCCAGCACTTAAAATGTTTTCCAGCAATTAACACATACAAATCACTTTTTGAAGATGCAGAACAAATCTCAATCCCAATTTTGAAAATAAACACTTGATTAACATAAAAAGAGATCGAATAATTTTGTTCAACAAAATAAATTATTGTTCAAAAAATAACTTGAACTCCCAACTGTAACTGCTGAGACAACTTGCTCTATCCCGACTCACATAATCATCTCCCCAGCCTCCAGCTGCCACCCGAAACTAATTTCCTATAAAGAAGAACAAACATGGTTAGTGTCCCTTAAATCAATTATCTAGGCAGAATCACCATTCTCCACTAAACAAGTATCCAAGATAAGTAAATCATATTTGCCTTCTTTGGCCTTCTTCTTCTCAACCAAATATTTTGAGCAGTTTCGCTTTTAATGCCTATCTTGGTTGCAATGAAAACCAGTTCCCTTTGCAATCTTGGCCTTCTTGCCCTTTAGGGCAACAGCAACAGAGGTAGCTTTATTCCTCTTTCCACCTTTCTTCTTCTTCCACTTCTTGGAACTAAAGGAAGAATGTGCAAACTTAATCCTAGAGGTCAAACCTTTGTGGAAATGTTTTGAGGAACTGGCAACATTATATTTGCCTCTTCATGCTGCCCTTTGACTTTCATCAATAACTCGTAAGTCTATAGCTTGTAGAGAAGGGTGGTAAGGTTGCAGTCAATTTTTTCATAACAACATTGCTACGGAATTGCAAAAAACTCTTCAAAAGAGCTTCAAGAGTAAAGATTACCTGATTGGACTCGTCTATGACAACCCTATTCATCTCGGCCACGTTGAAGTGGACCATTATATTAAGGACATGTTGCCTAATAGATGTTGCCTTATTCATCCATGTGTTGAAGATGAACTTAAGAGCATCATGCTCGAGCTGTGAGGAATTTTGCCTAAACATCTTACGTAATGACTCCATCATCTCGTATGCTTCTTGGCCAAGACTTTAGTTAAGCTTGCCAAAATGTAGACTTAGGCTTTGCCATAGGCCTTTGTCTACCTGTCATAGACATCACGAACATTTTGTGATGCAATGGGTCTAGGGACTAGAGGACATTCCTCAGTCAAGATGAATTTGAGGTTGTCAATGACCAATACAATATTAATCATATGTTTCCACGTTGTATAACTATCGCCACTAAATTTATTGGCACCAAGCAAAGACATAACTGCGCTATTCATTTTTAAATATGATAAAACCAAACAAATTATTTATAATACAATTTTTGCATAACTCTTTAAATCCAATCATATTTTGCAAAAGTAAATAATGAACCCTAATTTTATTTGATTTTATGTTTTCACTCGATTTTCATTACAAAGACGTATCACGTCAGGATCCGTTGCTCAAACTGAATCACGCCAACGTTATGGAAATTCCTGAATTGTGTGAAATAAAAGTCGTACCAAAGGCACCCTATGATTTCATAATAAAAAATGGAGATCCTTAATTACTAATATCGAGAAAGCAAGGACGTTATGAGCATTTGCTAATTTCAGCCCTTGCTTGGTCCTAAGGGGAAGGTTAAATGATACTTTAGTGCTTTAGAATGACAACCACCAAAGGGTAGTCAATCATTCCTTCACTAAATTGAGACATTCTCAACCAATTATTACACCATAATAACTCTTATTCCTATAACAATTAGTTACCATTTATTTAATCAAAAGCTTATTAACTTACTTACCTGTTTCTTGTAAGTGTGACCTTCTATTTTAGATCCTAGAATTCTGCTCCAATAAGCCTACCAAAGGAAAATGCCGATTGGCTTGATATTGATTCCATGCGAACACCTTCCGAAGATACGACACTTCCACGGTGCCATGAGGCTGAGAATGAAATCTCACTTTGCGAACTAATGAAGGAGACCGTAAGACATGTTGACACACATCCTTCTCCCATTTACTATAAATACTTTCTCCATTCACCTTGATAATGACCATACAAACAACTTCCAAAGGGTGGACCCTTTTAGGGTGCCACGAGGTTGCGCAAGAGTCACATGATACGAACTTTAACAGACAGAGTGAGAGGAAAAACGACATATCGTATACAAATTTCTCTTCCACTAAGTATTTTAGAACCTAGGGTTTATTATTTAGGTAAATCCAACTAATTAATTTATCTAAGTCATTGTTAATTTGCCAAATATAACGGATACATGTTGTGACATGCATGTTTCAAGGCCTTATTTTAGTAGTTTTTCTTGGCGAAAATGGCCTTTTGCATGTTGAATTCCTCAAAATATGTTCTAAATTGATAAAATGGTTAAGAGTAGGGTCTTTTAATGCTTAAAGTGTATTTCTACCAGTTCGAGCATGTTTTAGAGGCTTTTACATTAATTTTTTGTTGTTTTGTAGAAAATGCTTTCGATGCACCCACATTGCCAAAACATGACGAGGCCGCATCAAAACCCTAGTTTCCAGAAATGATGAACCAGTCGTCTGCAATTGTAAAATGCTTGGTCTTCAGCAATTCTTCAGTGCTGAAATTGACTAGGATACCTTAGAAACGTGTGGATTTTGGCCCTATCTAACTTTTCTTTGAGCCTATAAAAGGGAATGAAGCCTTCTCTTCAAGCATCCAGCCCTTTCAACCGAAAATCAGTCCATTTCAAGGAGATTCTGCACTCAACATTCCAACATACCTCCAAAAACGACAAATCCTCTAGAGTTGTTAGGTTTATGACCTACCTACCCCATGAGAGCGTGTCTAAAAAGAGAAAAAATCATCCCAAGAGTTCATAAGAGAGTGAGGAACCCATTTCAAGGGCTGCCACTGTATTTTCCAGCACTTATGATAACACTTAAAATGTGTGTTGTCTTCCTCAGCTTAACTCTGGATCGTTGTGCTATTTAATTTGTCAATTATATTATTTTGTAGGTTTCGAGCATTTAGTTGGTAGAATGGGGCGTTACCAATGAATTAGAGCTAAAACGGATCAAAACAGAGTTCCATGGCATCAATTGGGAAAGAGAACCAGTGAGTGACTTGTTTTGTAAAAACCTTCCTTAATTCATAAATAAGTCAAAACCGTAATCAAGATATGAAAATAAATAAGCAGTAATAAATCGTTTCCATGCCCAGACAAATTATGCTTAGGTAACATTATCAAATCACATACATATTATTTCTAAAGGAAAACCATGTAAGTACAATACATTTCAATCACATTTTCCTTAGTTAAGGTAGAGTGGAGCTCAACGCTACTCAACGTCGAAAACATCCTTAGTTGGGACGGAGTAATCTTGACATACCTAATGTCAAATATCCTTAGCTGTATGGAGTAGTCTCAACACAACAATATTGATTTTTCTTTGGTGTGTTCATTTTATTGCAATATATGTGTCGAGAATTACTCAAATGTGTTCATTAGTCAGCAAGTTTTCCTATAAAAACTCAAATGTAAGCTTCTATAAGTTTCCTGGTGAGTCCAAGGTCGAATGCAAGGAATAGTGATAAATTAGGTGTTGAGACTAAGAACATAATCTATGCGGTAACTGTATAAGTATTATGTTCAAGGAGTTTTATGTATCTAAATCTATACATAAAGAATAAATACAATTTCCTACAATTAACATGGTGAAGTGGTCGCGGAGGATGCTAGTCAAATGTCATTTACAATCAGGTAGCATGCATTGAGAATGATGATGGAACCATGATATAAAAAAGAGTTAATGCAGTAGTTAGTCATTACCTAAGCATATCTAAGTGTATTTACATACCTACAAACTTTAGGGTTGAGAATCCATCTTTCGATATTTCGACGCCACATTAATCTTATCTCTAAGATGCATGGTAAGTTTGTTTTGGCAAAAGATGAACTACATCTCTAAAAGTCATCCAGTCTTGATAAATGTTAAAGATTAACCATCTACTCTCTCAAGCTAGACAGTCGTGCTTATTTAAACTTATTTGTTCGAAAAATATATACAAGCTAATGATATGCATTAATCAAGACGTAAACATACTTAATATTGCTTAAAAAAGACTAACTTCTAACATTTAACTCGTTCATCATACAAGCAAACATGGCGTAAGGTATTAAATATGGAAATAAGTGGAAGATAATTGTCAATCAAACTTATATTAAGTAAATAAAACCATTCTCTTGAATGTCATTAACAAAGCATAAGTGAGAAAGATGGAATTGAAGAAAGAACAGAAATGGAAGACGTCAAGCCACCACGGGCAATGTCTTGCTTCATGGAGGTTGAGATGGTTGCTATCTGATACATAAATGGCATAGGATGAAGGTTCTCACTCATTGAGAGATGACTCTGAAATTCTCAGAATCCTTCTCACAAAAGAGCTTGAAATGGAGGTTGGTTATGGTGAGGGAGAAGTTGTACAGAGCTTTCGCCTCTTGAACTCATTTTTCTTTCATTTCTCCCCTCTCTTGAATTGAGAAGCTTTAGGCTATTTATAGATGTCGAAAAAGTGAACTCATGATGATCTGACACCTTTGCATTAAATTCCATGCCCTGCTGCGCAGACTTTTCAAATCGTCAGCCCATTGGATCTGTCAGGCTCTAATAACGTGTAATCCGTTTGCATATTGACATGACAGCTACCGCCCAGGCATTTGTATCTGCTTTTTCTACTCAACGCATGGTCTTGACGCATGGATTTTCACTTCTTTGGTTCTCACAGCAACTTCTTCTCTAGTACTTGGGTTATTTGTTCTTCTTTTCTACTTAATCCTACGTTAACAAAAGAAAACTTCATATTTTCTCAGGTATATTCTTTTGTAAATGATGCCAACACATGGTAATACATATTGTACAATTTAACTGCCAAAATCATGCGTTTAACTCTAAAGTTACCCTAATTATTCCAAATAGTGAATATAATAACTTTTGTATTTCTACAAGTTATCAAACAGTGTCTATCATACCTCTATGTGCACATAGATATCATATCTTGGGTTACCCGAATACCTTCTCAAGTCCTTTTGTACCGGGTCCCATATATGAGATTTAGGCCATCAACATGTCTTCTCCAAGTCCTTCAGCATTGGGGGCTATCTCTAAACCCTGATTACCACATGCCTTCTCCGAGTCCTTCAGCATTGGGAGCCTCTTTCAAAAATACTATTCATAAGCAACATGTTTGGAAAATAACATAATAAATGTTCATGAGTTTTAACATCTCAAACTTCCACAATTCACCAACAATCATCATGCTTCTTTAAAATCATAGATTAAATAATAGCATTGCCTTCCACAAATACTCGGTAACAATTATCATGTTTCAAATAATTCAAATGCAAACCTTAGTATGCATTTACATAAAAACACATGCTTCTTTCCGGCAAGTAATCATAAAAGCACATTTAAAACTCGTGAAAACATAAACGTATAAACATGTTCCTGAACATAAACATATATCATGGAAACTTGTTTAAAGTAAGCTCATTTTAAGTAAAAATGTTACTCAAAATTTGTCCCGTGCCCTTAAGGGTTATACGCCTTTCCTAGCTCTTTCTGTCCTGAAATAATGTGTTTTCCATAGTTAAATTCCCTTAAAATTCCTTTTAGAATAGCAGAAAAATCCTAAACATTAATGATTATTCATCACCGAGACCATTTCCATAAGGAAATTCACTAATTAACATGATTCAAGCAACCAGCGAGATTTAACCAGTATATTCAAGCAAAAGATCAAAATTGTACCAGCAAGACTGTCGACTAGTGAGAGTAGCGAGATTTGTCTCACAAAATCCGACCAGCGATACCAGAGAGAGCAGTGAGATTTGTCTCACAAAATCCGACCAGCGATACCAGCTCTCGCCCACACCAGGTGTCACTTTTTTCCCAGTGAAACTCGCCTCCTTCAGCTACTGCCTTTGCTTCTGTCTTCACTTCTATCTGTTAAAAGTTGTATTTTCAGCCCGAATTATTACTTCTTCCCTTCTACAAACTTGTAAAGAAATGTGTTCTAGCTTACTTCAAAATTTTAGGGCTACTCCTCTTCGTTCATCCAATAATCCAAATTTACTTCGCCCTGCTCCAGATCACTTGAAAAATCGATATTAGTCACTTCCACCTATAATTAAACTTGTTTCTCTTCACATTCAACTCAACCATCCTTCACAAAAGTTGTTAAGAATTGAATTAACTTACTAACCTCAAATTTTCAGCTTCAAACTTGATTTCTTCCGTTCGCTATTCACTAAACACCAGACTTTGTTCAGGTTTCAACACTGCAGACAAGTCTTCAATTCCAACTTCAATTGCACCACAAATTCGATCGGAGTTCTTCTCCAGTTTGCCTTAAAAACCTTCTTCTTCCTTCCTTTGACATGCAGCTACCAATTTGGGTCAGTTGAGGCTTCAAAAATGGAAGAAAATGATCCAAAATCTCAGCTACACACAAATACTAGGCTGCCAACTTGCTTCCCACTAACTTCATATATATATCTATATTTTTTATTTTATTATTATTTTTTTCCTTTTCTCTTCTCTTCTTCCTTTCTTTTCTTCCTTCTAATTTCAAATTTACTTTTATGCTCCAATTAATATCCAAAGTAAATCTTAAGCTCGGTCTACCTCATATTGATTTAGAATTCAACTTACCAAAAATATGCTTAATTTCCACCACCTCTTCCTTTAATCTACAAGAGAGGAAACAAATAAGTTCACTATGGTACCATATACTTAAATTTAGTACTTACAAGTGAATGTAGGGTTTACAACAAATAGGAAGCTTGAGGGTATTGGAGCCAATATGACGTTTGATCTAATTAAGGACAATGACACCAAAATTAAAGGAAGCTTTGGTCCCATTTTGAAATAGTAATGTAGCCAAGGAAATAAAGAGCCTTGGTGTAAGCCCCACACTTAGCTTTGGAAGTTGGCAAGCTTAAGGTGGTGATGTATTATGTGTTGGTGAAGAGAAAGGTGGGCCGAGAACAAGAGTGTGAGAGCTAGCATGTGTTGGAAGCTATATTATGCGTTCAAGAGCAATGCTATGCGTTTATGGGCAATACCATGCGTTCATGAGTAAAGGCTATGTGTTCATAAGCTATATTATGTGTTGGTGGGCTAAGGCTATGCGTTGGTGAGGTTGAGAAAAGGTGCTATGCGTTGGTCAACTTGTTTATAAAGGGAAAAATGAGTAGCGGTTAAGTCGGCGGCCTATATAAGTGAGTAAGCTGAGAGTTTAATCATTCTAAACACGAACAAAAGCTCAAATCAGTTCTATTTTATGGCTGAGAGACGAAGAAAGGTAGGAGAAGGTGTCTAGGGCAAAGTTGTGGAGAATTCGGGTCGTTTCCATGGTGAAATCGAAGCTGGAATACAAAGTTTGGCTGTTGTCGCGCAATCCGAGCATGGTCAGTGCTGAAGGACCACGAGTGAAAGCACTTGAGTAGTGGATTGATATGGAACCCAGTGCTGAGGGACAACGTGAGAAGGCTTATGGGAACTCCGATATAGTGAAACTCAGTGCCAATGAACAATATGAAAAGGCACTTAAGGGTTTGAAATGCCGAGGGACGATATGTGAAGGCATGTGGAAAATCCAGTGATGTAAGAAACCCAATGCTGAAGGACAATGTGAAGGCATGTGGGCAATCTTGTATTTGAAAACTCAGTGCTGAGAGATGTAGAGAAGGCACTTGAGTATCCTGGAATCCAGTACTGAGGGACTAGGAGAAGGTACTTGGATAGCCCGTGAACAAATTACGATTGATTGATACTGAATTGTTGAGAGTACTCCACTCAACTGAGAAATATCGACGTTGGGTGTGGTGAGCTTCGCTCAGCCTCAACTAGGGAAGGAGATTTAAGAAAATGGTTTGTGAATAATGGTTCCATAGATAATCAAATGTGGTCAAACTAATACTAGTGTTAGACATGGTTTGGTTTTATATTTTTATACACTGTTGAGGAAAACTTTAATTAGTCACTCACTGGGCGTTTAAGCTCATGTTTTCCTTGTTTTTCTATTTTCCAGGTAATGAGCGAGTTCGGGATACTTAGCCTACACAAGATCTTGTCTGGGTCCACCAACAGTGTTTAGTATTCTGAAATTTGTAAATAATTGAACTAGAGCATGTGTTGTACATATAGAGAGGATTAAGGAAGTTGTTGTGTATTTATGCTATTATATGACTGAATGAAAAAGATGTGCGTATGGCAAGTTAACTCTGGTGTATGTGTGAAGTAGTTTATGGTTTACAATTGTTTATTAGGTAAAGACAGAGTTTATGGTTGACAGTGGATGTCGTAAGAGGGTCGGTGTCCTCTGTCGTCACACTTCTTCCTAGGTTAGGAAGGTACCGGGTGGGGGTGTGACACTTGATCAGTGAGAGGATGAGCACCAATTGGTGATACCAGTCCTATAAAGCAAAACATACTTAACACTGAGCACAGCAGTGGGTAATTGACCTTTCTTAGGCCACGTAGACTGGGTCCCACCAGATAGTTCAAACATTAGCTCTCAAAGAGACGGTCTCTGTTTGGTAGCACTTTCTGGAGAGGTCCTCTGAAGAAATTGATTGATAGTAGCTGGAGTAATAATAAATTGATGTCGATGAACGTAAACTTCTTGAAAGTCAGGACTAGTAAGGTAATCAAAATCAGCTGTGAGGTTGACAATGAATTCTCGTATGAGTTGAGGGTAATAGGATTTGTGAAGCAAATTAAGTAGCTTGTAACAGTAAGGTCATATGTGACCAGTCTTGCCACAAAAATGAAATATCCACTGATATTTGGGACGATTGACAAATTTCCTAAGATCTCTCCTTGAGGGTATTGCAGCATTGTCATAAGATTTGGCATTTTCAACCCGGACAAATTCAATTTTCTATTTGCCTTTAGAGTGAGAATTGTTTTGACCACCAGACTTTGAGTAACCTAGTCTAGAACAGTCACCAACAGCCTTCCCTTTGGACAAAATTTCATAAAGTGAGTTAGTTCCAGTATTGAGCATTCTTATGTTTTTGCTCAAGGATTCTTTCCCCGTCCTGGATTTAGTTAGTTCACGATTAAGATCCGCTATAATGGTCATAAGTCTATGGTTATTAACTAGAAGAGTCTCGATTATGTCTTTTTGCACATTGAAGACTTTTAAGTCATCTTGCCACTTTAAGAACAAAGCTTGATACGTTGGATCATCAGACCCTGACTGAGATACATTCCCTTCTTCATGGTTGGCATATACATCATATTTAGAAATCTCGGCAGATGAGGTGCCTAAGGAAATGTTACTAACAAGTGCTTTGACATCTTCTTTAAACTCACAACTTCCTTTTGAATCATCGTCAAACAGAGTTAGGACATAGCTTATGTTTTGCCTCTTTAAGAAATCTAGACATTCAGCTTGAAAATGACCATATCCTTCACATTCACGACATTTAATAGATTTGGCTTTAGAAAGAGTGTTATTCGATGCTTTTTCCCCATCTTTCTTAGTTTCAGAAGCTTTGAACTCTTTAGACATGTTGATATTAGCAGGCTTGTTGCTAGTCCTCTTACCAAACCGTTTGAGAACATGGTTGAATTGCTTGGAGAGGTGGGCAATGGATTCGGCAAGAGACTCATCGGATTCTTTGTCAGACACATCAGCTTGAGGTTCAGATAGAGATTATAAGGTAATACTCTTGTTTTTTTTCTCTAGTTTTCTTCTAAAGACATTTCAAATGTCAGAAGAGATCTAAAAAGCTCATCAACTTTCAATGATGTTATGTCCTTAGCTTCTTCTATAGCAGTGACCTTCATGTCAAATTTCTGGGGCAATGATCTAAGCACCATAAGCACCAGTCTTTCTTCTTAGATCTTTTAACTAAGAGCAAATGATTTGTTGGCAATATCCAGCAGACGAACCATTAGATTTAGTAATGGATTTGTCCTTGTTCATTTTTAGATTTTCAAACTTTGAGGTCAACAGCTGAAGTTTCGACATTTTGACTTTGGAAGTCCCTTCGTGGGCAACAGATAGAATATCCGGAGTCTCCTTAGCAAAGACACGTGTGACATCCCAAATTTTCAAGTATTTTGTTTTTTTTAAAAAATTTATTTTCTTGAATTATTTGGTTAGTTGTTTGAATTTTGAAGCTTTGATTGGATTATGTTGAGAAAATAATTCAATTTAAAGTAATCGTGATAAAAAGATTTGGATTTGATTCAATTAGTGGAAAATTGAATTTATTTTGGGAGAGATTTAAAAGTTAGATTTAAATTAGAAATTGGGTGAGATTTAAGAACTTGATTAATTTAAGAAAATATGAGGATAAGTTAGAATTGAATTTAAGTTGGGGAATTGATTTGTTAGAAGATATTTTGGTTAAATAAATTATTAAGTGGTGGTTGGAAAAGATTTGATTTGATGGGTTGAGGAATATTATATTAAATAAGTTGTGTTTTGTTTTGGGAAAAGGAAAAGGAAAAGGCAAAGGAAAATGGAAATTTAAATATATATATTTAGGGTTCTGGAAAAGGAAAAGGAAAGAGAATTTAAAGAAGTATATATATATATATATATACTTAAGCCAATCTTGGATGTCAATGGGTTTGCAAGTTGTTGTCCAGCTGCTCTCTCTGGCATTATCCCTTTTCGTGAGTTACGCTAGGATTTCAAGACTTGGTTAGGTCAGGACTGTTTGGGT
Organism: Citrullus colocynthis; assembly: GCA_031780015.1. Lineage (NCBI taxonomy): Eukaryota > Viridiplantae > Streptophyta > Magnoliopsida > Cucurbitales > Cucurbitaceae > Citrullus > Citrullus colocynthis. The sequence goes on from QLSR01000038.1 coordinate 190,350, forward strand.
AAGTATTGTTGATTATCTCGTAATTTCGTGAATTGGTTTTAATTGTTGTTACTCATTGAGGTTGGATTTTAGATTCAGGCTTCCATGGATTTTGGAATCAGAAACAAGCTGTCCAAGCGGGTTTACGGGTCCATTTTGGTTGGACTCATTGTTTGAAGTATGGAAGAAGATTGTGGCTTAGTTGCACTTTGGGGTTTTAACTCAAGCATTTTGTGAGAATTGGCTGCTTGGTTAACTATTTGCACCTAGTCTCAATGTAAGTGGTCTTACTACCTGAACTGCCTTCTCGCCATATGTTAGTTGCCATGATGTAGTAGAATATCTAAGCCCCATGTGATGTAGCATGCTTGTATGAAATTCCCATGTCTAAAGGATTTATGTGAATGATAATGCATATGTTTGTACTATGAAGTGTTTATGAACAGTACTGTTAATGTATGAATTTATGAAATGGAAGGAGTGCGAATTTGTTTGAGCATGTAAGATGGGTTGTGGTAACTCCCCTACGTCGGTTGGATGTTCACTAGAGGTTGTGGTCCTTCGGGGTCACTAGAGGATGTGTACCTTCGGGTTCACCAGAGGTTGTGGTCCTTCGGGGTCACTAGAAGATGTGTTCCTTCGGGTTCACTAGAGGTTGTGGTCCTTCGAGGTCACTAGAGGATGTGTTCCTTCGGGTTCACTAGAGGTTTGTGTTCCTTCGGGTTCACCAGAGGTTGTGCTCCTTCGAGTACACTAGAAGTTTGTGTTCCTTCAGGATCACCAGAGGTAAGAGTTCCTTCGGGGGCTCCAGAGGTTGTGGACATCCAAAACCAACTGTAGGGCGAGTATAACCAGTTCCCTATAAAAGTATGTTAGATATGCCTGTCTTATGATTAATGCATTTAAAGGACTTGGGTGCCTAGCCCGGCTCCGGTAGTGGGGTCACTTACTGAGTAATATAATTACTCATCCTTTCATCTTATTTTTTTCAGGTAAGGGAAAGAACGTGCTGGCGAATGACAAGAGGAATCTTTGATGGCTTCACGGGACCCGCAGTAGCTTCCGCTAGTACTGCATGTTTTTAAAGAGTTTTGGTTAAATTGTCAAATTTTGTTTTGAAATTTGTCTTTTAGTTTGTATGTGGATTCCGGTTCACGAAATTTTATTGATTTTATTAGGGGTACCCCGAACCAAGATTCTTTTTTTTTATATATATATGTTTATGCATTGTTTTTCTTGAGTTTTAGCATTGTTTCTTTCTTACTATTTAGCATAGTGTCTTCTTGAAATATGCACGCATTGAGTAATGGTCCGGTTAGATTGTATTAATCGGGTTGTTACAACACGAGTGTTAATTAACCAGAAGATGTTTCGATCGACATCATTAAACATGACATTTAGCGCACAAGAGTTTCCTAATGATGTTTGTCTTCAACTTCCAACCATTGTAGTTCAGGTTTGAGGATTTCCTTTCTATCTTCAATTTTTGTAACACGATGGGACCATTTAGTGACAACAACTTTCCATGTTTTGCTCTCGATAGATTTAAAAAATGCAGTCATCTGTGCTTCCCAATAAGAACAATTTTCAATAAAAATGTATTTCCGTTATTTGAGCCTAGGTCCACTTTTATCTTTGATCTTTATTTCTAGTTTTTAGCCTATTTCGTCATTTTCACTTTTACCTACCACACCTTAAATAAACCTAAAAAGACGACGAGTGGACTTTTATTATTGGAGCATTTCTAAATTATTCCAAACATTATAAGTATCAAACTGATAAGTACCAATTGTATTGCCTTACAAAAACTATGAGAGATTACAAAAACTATGAGAGAAAGACATAATATAATGGTTGAGTTTATAGAAAATATCTCTAAACTTTATTGTTTCTTAAAACAAATATATCCCTGTTTTTTCAAAAATTATAATATTATCTTTTTATCTTTTATTAACATTTGAAAAACTATTTTTGAAGTACAAATCTAGTAAAATATTTGATGAAAAGTGAGATCTTAAAGAGTGTGGCGATCCAAATTATTTTCCTTTAGTCACCAACACTCTTTCGAATCTCAATTTTCATTCAAATTTTTATATTTGCTCCACTAATAGTTTTAAAAAAACTTATTAAAAATAATAATAGTATTATTATAACTAATTAGGAATATATTTTTTTTTAAAACAAAATCATATATACAAATAATTTTAGCCTAGGATAAAACAAATGATTGTCATTTGAGAGTGGATTGAGAAACAATGGGACCAAATGCCCCATCATTTCTCACTCCAACTAGTGTGGTGTGGGGTCGCCTAGATTAACATCTCCTTCCCTAGGGGTAGGGTCCGCCTAGATCGTGACTACCCTTTTTTTCTTTTTTTCTTTCATAAGGGTTATATCCTTTGACAAAAAGAATTAATAATGTGTGTCAAAAATAGGTAAATCCCTGAAATAAAATATTTTTCCAAAAGAAATTTTAAAAAATTGTAAAATGTTTATAAATGTAACAAATTTCATTGTCTATTTGTGATAGACTACTAGTCTATCCTGCTCTGTCATAGATAAATGATGATATTTTGCTATTATTTGAAAATATTTTCAACAGTTTTGTCATTTAAAATAATTTTTCAAAAAAAAAAGCACTTTCAAGACACATTATGCCAAAACGAATATACTAAATTAGCATATACATATATCAGCAACTAAGAAGTTTGTGGTTCAACTATTCTTACTCTCTACTGTATTAAAAAAAAAATATTGCTACCACACTAACTAAAAACGGAACTTAGGAAAGAAATTGATTGAAATTTATCACTAATCTAAGAAACTTGTATGGCTGATTCCAATAACTTTTCATAGAAAATAGAAGAGAGAGACAAAAAAGAAATTACATATTCAAAATGAATAGAAAAAAAAAAAAAAAAAAAACGTATAAATGCAAAGAAGGTTATTCAAAGATTTGTGTTTTTCTTAAAAAAATTTTTTTTGATGTGTCCAATTCAATGAGGAAGGAAATTTCATTATTACCAATAATTTATGTAAGAAATATTTTCAATATGTAAGTCCACAAAAAGTGTGACAAAATTTCCTTTTTAAGTTTTAAAAAGTTTCCTCTACAGACCAACCACATATATGAGATGATTCCAATCATAGACTCATGTTGTGAATGTTTAAAAACCTTTCTATAGGACAATTGAGAGAATCCACCCACATGCAATACAAATATTCAATAATAGAACTTCGAGAAAAAAAAAAAAAATTTGAGAAATTGCTTTGGATGTTTTGAGTTTCAAGGTTATGTAGTATTTCTTTGAAATAAAACCTATTTTAGTCATTGTTATATTATAACCTTATAGAAACCAAATGAAGACACTTCTTTTGTTCATTTAATTATTGAGTAGGGGTTTATATAATTGGCAAATATTTGGAAAAAAAAAAAAAAAGAGCAAGTAGAAATCGATCTCTTAGAGTTAAATTTTCTTTTTTCACTCCCGTCGTGAAAGTAACTTGAAAGTTGATAAATTTATTTATTGTGCTGCTCAATTGGCTTCGATGATTAGTAGATTGGTGAATCCTTTGTTCGATAGTTTTTTTTTTTTTTTTAAGTCTTTGCTACTTGTTTTTAAATTTAAATAATAATAATAATAATAATAATGAGTTAGTCAAGTTTTAAAATAGATACTAGATTTTGTTGAAGTAATTAATGACAATAGATGGTTAAAATGGTGCATTTTACACCCATTACAATCCAAATTTAAAAGTTTGAACACAAAACGAAACAAAATAAGTAAAGTTTGAGTATCAAATAATGAATTAAACTAAAGAAATATATAAGATACGCTTGACCAATTCCATTTTAAAATTTATACTTTGAAATTTCTAAATTTAATCTCTATATTTTTAATAAATCATAAAATTAGTCTTTGTTGTTCGGAGTTAATTTTCATCAAATTTGATAAAATAATAATAAACTATTTAAACGTTGAAATAAAATAAGTAAAGAAATTATGAATTATATCATTTGAATATTGTTTCTAAAATTTGTGGACGAAAGATTCATATAAACTAAATTATTTTTAAAAAGTTAATTATAAATTAGTGGCTGAATCTAATTTTAAACCTTATTGAAAGTATAACAAAATAGAGACATAATTTAACTAGACATTTCTTATCAATTTAGGAAGTTACATGAATACTCCAATAGCATTTAATAGAGAAAGACAATAAAAAGTCTAAGTTTAATTATTTTAAAGAATTATCTTAAATGACAAAATTGTTGAAAATATTTACAATTAATAGTAAAATATACCATCTATCTGTGATAGACTGCGATAGACTACTATCTGTGTCTATCGAGTAGTCTATCGCGGTCTATGGCGTATAAACAGTGAAATTTTGCTATATTTATAAATATTTTGATTCATTTTACTATATTTGAAAAGAGCCCATAATTTTGTTATTATTTTTTTGGTTGAAAATACGTAGACAACTAAAAATAGACCTAACAAATCTCCCACATTCACATTTCATATGTGAAATGATAGCTTTAGTTTAAAATGCGTTTTTGTTCCTATGCTTAAAATTTCAGAGATTTATCTCCCAAACTTCGAAATTAAAATATACATTTTAAAATCTCAAATACTAAATAGACATCAATTTTAATCTTGAAAGATCAATTTTTTTTTCTTGAATTTTTATGTTTAAATACTAAAAAGACATCAACTTTAATCTTCAGAAATCAAAAGTTTTTTTTTTTTTTTCTTTACTTGGATTTTTATGTTTGCTAATATATTGAGTTCAATAGAATAGAAAATTTGATCTTCTAAATGTTTAGTCAATGACATATATGTTAATGACACTATGCTAAAATTATTTAATTAGAGTTTATATAGGAAACTCATAAATATGTATGAAACATGTGCATTGTATTGGCTTACTTAAAATTTTGAGGAAAATGACATGGTTTTTTCTTTTTGTCAATTTTCGTGTGATCGATGATATTTATTTAATGACTTGATCGATAGCGTTGTGACTTGTCAAATATACACATGCAATTTCGTAAGTATAAGTTGACATGTTGGTTTGTATATATATAATGACTTGATCGATAGCGTTGTGACTTGTCAAATATACACATGCAATTTCGTAAGTATAAGTTGACATGTTGGTTTGTATATATATATATATATATATTTTTTATTTAGTTAGGTTAAATTATAAAAATAAAAAAAAAAACTCTTTAAGTTTTGTAATTTATACAATAAATACCTTTGAATTTTTAAAAATTTCAATAATACTTCAAACTTTTCAAAAAAAAAAAAAAATTAAAAAATATCTTTACAATTAGTATTTTGTTTGAAAAAAAAATCCTTGAACTTTCAAAAAATTTTAAAACTTATAGGGATGCCCTCATTTTTCTATATAAATATTTTTATTTCTCTCATTTATCCAATCCTTACACGAATTTTCTCAATAACCAAATATAAACCAAAACTTCAAATTAAAACATAAAATCCCAAAATTAAAATCTTCCCTTGAAACTTAGCAAAAGGATAAATAGTCAAATACAAAAGGACCAACAAAGGAATATCGTCTTCGTTAATTAACTTTGAATCTTCAAAACTAAGCACAATAAATAGAGTGATTCAAGAGTAATTTGAATCGCCAAAAGAATCAACAAAGTCTTCATCATTTGGTTATTCATATGTTTTCTTTCTTTTCCCTCCTACCAGTTGTCTGCAAAATAATCCAAATTAAGTCCCTTGGTGGTTCTATTATTCTCTTTCTTCTTGCTATAGTCTATATACATTAATTTAATGTGGTAGTTTTTTTTACCTTAGATAAACAAAGATCAAACTAGTTAACATGAAGTGACAAAATCAATAATAAGAAGAGAATCAACGGAAACGAAGGAAGAGGTAAAAAAGAAGGGAAAAAAAAACAAAAAAGTGTCATGTCAATAGAGCATTTTATTTTTTTTATTTTTTATTTTCTTAATGTTAAGGAACTAGTGCAACTTTTGAAAGTGTAGAGGTATTTTACCAATGATGTATTATCAAGTTCTAATCATATACTAATTGTAAGGCTATTTTTCGATTTTTCTAAAGTTTAAGAGTATTTTTAACTTTTCAAAGTTTAGGAGTATTTTCTGAACTTTTGAAACTATATTTTCACTCATGATAAAGGTTTTTTTTTAACTTTTTATTCTGTAAGTTTAAATGTATTTTTGAAACTTTCGAAGATTAAGAGCATTTTTTATTCGTTAATTTTTTTTTTTTTAATAATCTAGCCCTTCATTTTTATCTTTTTAAATATTTGTATTCTTTAATCACTGAATTTTTGCGTGTTTTGCATTCAATCTTTAAAGATTTTCAAATAAAAAAAAAAAAAAAACATGAGGGAATTTGGTTATTTTGACTTTTCTTCTTCCTAAATTTGAGAGGTGTATGTTGGGGACACTTTTTGTTTTCATCTAGGCCACATTTATAAGCTTACAAACGAAATTGATCAATCAATGAGAATAAAGTGTGGGACTCTCTTAATTTTTTTTTTTCCATGGTATTTAATGCACTTTGTAATAGGAATCAACCATAAAAAATGTAATTAAATCACGTGATCTTATTACACCAAAAAATGTCATCAATCTCATTCTCATTATTATTACAGGGAACTCACACTATCTTTTTTACTTAACTTTCCATCATTTACCTTCTCTCCTAAATTCATATATAACCATATCCATACCAATAATCAGTATTAATAATTTGTATCAATATCAATATCGGTTTTCCCTTTCGTTTATTCATTATGTTTGCTCAGCCATATTTAAATAATTGAGTTAACCTTCTCCTTTTTATGCGTGATTTTTGGCCTTTGTTTTCAGATCCACCCATACCTCATTATTCGATTAGTTTGTTACACAAATATAATTTTAAAATAAATTAAATAATATTATCTTATTAAATCAAATAAGTGTAGATTTTGCTTGAAAATTGTTATGTTTTTTCTTCTTATTATTTTTATCAAGATTATATGTGTTTTCCTATTGAAATTTGAATTCGATGAGTGTGATTTAAGATAAATTAATACTTTGGTTTTTAAATATTTATAATTTTAATTTAAGTATAACTTCATCCCTACGCTATAGATCCTTGATCTACTCTTATGCCAGCCACATAACTATTCAATAACACTTAATAACCTTGAATTTTTACTGTAATAGGATAATTCATCATTATAAATAAATTAATTAAATAACTCATTAATTATGAGACCAGAAAAAAAAAAAAAAAAAAAACGATCAATATAGACAAGGTTTAAAGAGGAGAGTTCCTAAGAGTTAGAAAATGAGAAACAAATCTTGAGATGGTAGATTTACAACGAGAACAGACATGTAGGAGTTCTTGCTTTGGTTTTCTCTTTTGTGATTTGTTTTAGACTTTTTAGTTGAGTTTTATGATGTTTAATTTACTCTTTATATTGCAACCATGATCATTTGTACCATTGTAGGCTTCACACTTTGATTAGCTTTGACCAGTTAATTTTTGTTTTATAAATTTAAATTTTGCTTAAGAGAGTGGAACTTAGATTCATACAACAATCGCATGACTATCTAGGAACCTTAGTATGAAAGAAAATGGTTCTTTTAGCGGTCGTGTAGAGAAGGATGTTTTGTTTGTTCTTAAAAATCATATGGTGATGTTAGGTTTTATCTGGCTAATGGTTGATTGCATGATTAATTTGAGTTGTTAAAATAGTCGATTAATATTTCAAATGCATATGTCTATCCCAAAATATTTTCTCTAATTGTTGTCTTCACCATAATATTAAATTTTCATCGACATATCGATATTTCTACGTTTCTATGGGTTTGACATCGACATGAAAGGTGAATCGATATTTCCATTATACCGTAGAAGAACCCACAAAACACAAAAAATTAATCATCAAATTAAATACCACTAATATAAATATAATATAAATAATAGACACATTAATTTGTTTTAAAAATCCTAAAATATTTATTTACTAATTTAAATTTTTTTTTTGAATTTTTTGAGAAATATCCATCGAAATCGATATTTTATCGATATTTCCATCGAAATTTCCGTAAAATTAAAACTTTGATATTTTTTGTGGATATCGATATTTTAACCGTTGGGCTTCACTTAGTTTAGGAGAAGCTTTAGAATAATTCAACTTTATTTATTAGATTCTCTAAATAAAATAAGATATTAGTAACTATGGTACTTTATCAACGAACAATCCAATCGATATTCGAACTCAATTCACTATATCAAAACTTGACACCACACATTTGTGAATTTTCATGGCATAAAAATCACATGATAAATTTTTAGGGTTGTAGCTAGAGATGCGACTATTTAGTTTGATTGATATTGTGGTGAAAATAGTTAATTTTAATCTAAATTCAATATTTATAAATAATTTTAGCCAAGGACAAAACAAAAGATTATCATAAGTTCTCACTACAACTAATGCGGGGTCGCCTAGATGAACATGGCCTTCCCTATCCCCTAGATGTGACTTGATGCTTTTTTTGGTCCCTTCTTACAAAAGGCTCGTGTCCTTTTAACGGAAAAAAATTCATAATGTGAATGATAGAATATAGGTAAATCCCACAATTAAAATAATTTTCCTTCTTCAAAAAAAAAAAAAAAAAAAAAAAACGAAGTCACGTTCAAGATACAACCACGACGCCAAAAGCAGGCATAGCTTAACTATATTAGGCTATGGAAAAATATTAAAAATGCAGTTATCTCACATTTTAAAAGGTTAAAGAAAGTGATGCGCTTCAAGCACTATATAAAGAACTTATACATTTAGTTTCAAATCGTCTTAATTAGAAACAGTTTGAACTCCCTACCTCTAGTCAAATTTTCTTTTGTACTCTCTAGTTCGAGAGTGGAATTAAATGGTGTAAGTAGTACAAAACCTTGAAAATTGGGATTGAGACAAGTGTGATTGTAATAATTTTTTACATAATGAAAATTTCTAATCCATAGTTTTTTCTCCGACTTGGTGTTTTTCGATATTAATTTTTGTGTTCTTTGTTTTATTGTTTTCTTTTAATTTGTCTCTTTTTTCTACTTATTCTTGTGATAGTATTTGGAGGTTTTTGTTCAACGAGCGAATATTCAAATGTGTTAGCGATTAAGAAATTTATGGTTTGAATTCTCATAAAAAAAAATGGAACTGAGGAAAGAATTTGAAAGAAATTTCTTAGTAATTTAAAAAAGTTATATGGCTGACTCAAATAGCTTTTCATCGAAAGTACAAGAGGGAAAAAAAAAAAACATTATATATTCAAAACGAATAGCCAACAAAAATAAATAAATAAACATCTAAATATAAATAAGGTTTGAAAAAAAAAAATTAAGAAAATGTTTTATGAGTTGAAGTTCATGAGGAAGAAATTTTCATTACCAATAAATAATTTAAGAAATATTTTGAATATGTGTAAGTCCATAGAAAGTGTAACAAAATTTGCTGAAGTTTCAAAACCACACACATGAATAATAGGAGATGATTCCAATAGAAATAGTAAATAAAACAAAAGCTCATTTTGTAATAATGTTTAAAATTTTTTGTATAGGACAATTCAGAGAATCTACCCACATGCAATCCAAATAATCCATAGTAAATAATTTGAGAAATTGCTTGGGATATTTTCATTTTCAACCTTATTTCATTTTCACCCCTTACCTTCTAAATATTGTATTTCAATCCAACTAATTTTGTATTGAAAACTATTTTACTACTTTTACTTTCAACTCTCTAAATTAAATTAAGCCTCTGTATTTTTTGTCCTGGTGATTTTTAAGTTAATTTTTATCAGATTGATAAAATTAATAATAATAATTTTCATTCATTTAATAAAAATAAAAAATAAAAAAAAAAACCTCATTTTAATATGTTTGTACAATTTACCGACCAACTATTTTTAGAAACTAAATCGTCTTTTAAGAATTAACCATAGACAAATGGTAGTGATTAATTTTAGAGAAATTGTTTTAAAGGAAAAAACTGTTGGAATATTTACAAATATAGCAAAATTTTACATTTTATTTATGATAAACAGCAATAGACCTAAATAGACATATCTATCACTAAAGTAATAGATGCTTATCTGGGTCTACAAAGTAAAATTTTACTACATTTGTAATTATTTTTTAACAGTTTTGTCATATTTGAAAACATCTTTTAATTTAAAAAATTATAAAAAATATAGATATGGGAGGTTGAAAGTAGAACAAAGTAGAGACATAATTTAAGTGAGAAAATTGTAAGCAAATTTAGGGAACTTAGTTTGAGTACTCCAATACCATTTAATAGAGAAGACATTAAATTGTTCTTCTTCCCCTTTTTCGTTGAAAACACATAGAAAACTAAAAATAGACCTAACAAATAATCTCCCACATTCACATTTCATATGTGTAAAAAAAATGGTAGCTTTCAATTTATGGTATTCAAAATGTTTCGAGAACTATTTCTCAAATTTCAAAGATAAAATTATTTATTTTCAAACTTCAAAGACTAAATATAGACATCAATTTTAAACTTAAAGATAAATAATAAAAAAAAATATCCTTACTAATATTTTTAGATGAGAACCGTTAGTATTTTGTTTAAAACATGCTTTGAACTTTCAAAAGTTTTAAAACTTATATAGACACCTTCATTTTTTTTTCATATAGATATTTTCATTTTTCTCCCATTTGCCCAATCTTTTCACACTAATTTTTCTCAGCAACCAAATATAAACCAAAACTTCAAGTTAAAACATAAAATCTTACAAAATCTCCTTTTAAAACTTGCCAAAAAAAAAAAAAAAAAAATTTTATTTTTAAAAAATATATTTTTTTTTTTTTTTTTTTAATATAAAAATGTTTAAAAAAAAAAGAAAAAAAGAAAAAAAAACAAAAAAAAAAAAAAAAAAAAAAGCCAAATACAAAATGGACCGATAAAGGAGTATATATCATCTTTAGATCACTTTGAATCTTACTTAACTTATCACAATAATTAGAGCAATTTGAATTGCAAAAATGATCAACAAAATCTTTATCATTTGATTATCCACTCATTTTCTTTTGTTTTTTCCTCTGCTAGTTGTCTTCAGATTTATGATCTAAATTTCAATGTGTCTCTAATTCTTAATGGGTGTCTCGCTTTTTGTGCATAAAACTCAAACAACATTTTAACACACACTGGGAATGTATAACCTTACTAAAACATTAAGTAGTCTCCTTTCTTCTTGCTATAGTTTCCATATCTATGTCTATAATTAAAAAGTTAACAACCTTTTTCTTTAATCCTTTATTTTTGCTTGGACCATATTTACTAGAAACAGTAATCAAGTTAGTGTTTTTGTTTTTATGTGTGATTATTGGTTGGTTTTTTTTCTTTTTTTCTTCTTTTTTTACACATTTGTATATTAAAAAAAAAAAAAAAAAAACTCCTTTACGTAACTTTTCTTTAGATCCACCCATACGTGATTATTAGATTAGTTTGTCACATAAATATAATTTAAAATAAATTAAATAAGGAATTTATCTTAAATGACAAAATTACAAAAAATATTTATAACTAATAACAAAATACACGGTGTATCTGCGACAAATCACGTAAAACTAATATCTGTGTCTATCTTGACACTGATAGACACGAAAATTTAATTTAAAAAAGTCATTAGGATAATTATCTATATTTCATTAACTTTTCATATGAAAGCATACGACACTTATATATTAAATTTTTTTATTACAATTATAGCTTATTTGTAATAAACACCATCAAGAAATTTCATTCTTTTTACAATTAGTTCAATTACAATTAGTGAGTGTTTGGAATGCTTTTAAAAAACTTGTGTTTCTTTTTTCTTTCCTATTTATTGAAGTAAAATGCTTATTACATAAGCATGTTTCCTATATGAAATTAAATAAATGATTCCTCTCAAAGTAAATATATTTATTTTAAGAAAAAAAAAATGTTTTCTACTTTGTCCTAATTAAAATCTAAATATCCAATTTTTGTCCCAATTTCTATAAGAATTATTGGATGTAAACCCATTAAAGTAGAGTTTGCTACATTTCGTATAAAATTGTGTTTTAATAACTAATGAATGCAAATTTAAAATCTACATGCCTCCACCAGATTATTGGAAAAAGTTTCAAATATATTTTGTAATGCTCTCTTACAACTTTATTCAATAAAATTACCATTCACATATTATTCCAATCTCCTCTAATAACCTCTCCAATTTTTGTTTTTTATTTTTTTAAGAAAACTTTCTAAATTTAATTTTCCAATTTGAGAGAGGTCTCACAAAATTATAGGCCAAAAGAAAAGCTTTGAAAAAATAAAGAAATGTATTTTTCTTTTTCTTTTTTTTTTTAACCATATTTAAGGAGTATTTGGAATATATGTTTAATTGTTTAATTTTAAAAAAAAAAGTTATTTTGAAAAAAAATTGAAGTGTTTGACAAGCACTAAAAAATAGATTTTGAAATATATTCTAAATAATTTTTATCAAAAGAATAAATAAAAATAAGCTTTTTAAAAAACATTAATTGAATCATCATAAATATTGGAATTTAGACTTCTTATGGGAAAAAAAACTTTCCTCTATCAAGAGCAGTTGTCATTAAAATTAAAATAAAAATAAAAATAAAAAAAGAAAGAAAACTCTGATAAATAAAAATGGCAAGAGAAAATGAGTTGTACTCATCTTCTAATAAAGATTTGACCACCAACTTTTACCATTTTTACACTGAAATAAGTTTGAGAGACTAATTTTAATATTTATATAAATTTAAAAATTTAATTTTTAAAACTAAAAGTTTAAAAATATAATTGTACCTATCACCATACTTTGTGATTTTTTTTTATTAAAAAAAAAAAAGAAAAAAGAAAAAAAAAAAAAATTTTTTTTTTTTTTCTTTTTTCTTTTTTTTTTTTTATAAAAAAAAAAAAAAAAAAACAAAAAAAAAACTGCCAACCAAAATGATACAGTCAAAGGACAAAAGATATTTTAATGAAATGAAAATCTAATAAATTGAGAATTTACACACAAAAAACACGTGCATTAATTAAAATGGCCTCATTGTTGGAGTTGGTTTAGTCATTGAAGAACACCCTTTGACCATTTCTAACCATTTCTAACTTTGCTTCGTCAACTCCATGACCATTCTTTTGAAGGGTATGGATGTCTTTTTTTTTTCTTTTTTTTTTCTTGACTCAAATCCATAGACTGACACGGATTAACCAAATCGAACCAGACCAACCATGAGTTATCGAACTTACTTGCCCAAAAAATATACCTGAATCGAACCAATTGACATGTATAGTTCAAATTAAATAAACCAAATATATTATTTATTATTCATAAAATTAGTTTTAAGGTTAGGAAACACTTTTGATTCTTCAACTTTTATGAAAGCAACAATTTAGTTATCGTTCTTATTTTGAACTTTAGTATATAATAATTTCATGTTCGTATAACAATAATTTAGTAATGATTTTTTTCTAAAGAAATTGTTTCTTAATCAATTGAAGGATCATAACCATTTTTCCTATAAAAAAATTGATTTAAAATTATTTATTAATAATAAAATTAGTTTTAAGGTTAAAAAAAATACTTTCAATACTCCAAGTCTCATAGTAGTAACCATTTAGTGTATGATTGTGAGTAATTTATGCCTCATTTAGTAACCATTTCGTTTTTTGTTTTGTTTTTTAAAATTAAGTCTATTTTCTCCCAATTTTCTTACATTGATTTGTATATATCTCGAATACAATGGTTGGATTCTTTATCAAATTCTCTAAACAAAAACAAGTTTTTAAAAAATATTTTTTTTAGTTTCAAATTTTGGCTTGATTTCTTTTCAAATTTTGGCTTGATTTTTTAAACAATTGGTAAAAAGTAGATAACAATGGAATAAATTTGAAAGTGGAATTAGTGTCTATAGTCTTCATTTTCAAAAACAAAAGCAAAAAACGAAATGTTTACAAAACAAAGCCTTAGAAAATTATAAAAATCACTTTTATCATGTCTAAAATCACTCTAAAACATGCATTTAATCACTTCAAATTAATTTAATGTTCACTTTTTATTTTTAAATGCAAATTTCATTTTGTCAAAAAAATTTTGAATTAAAAACATGTTTAAGAGTGATTTTAAAAATAACAAAAGTGGTTATAAATGTTTTGGAACCACTCTCAAACATATTCTTATCCTATTATTCTTATTTCAGACTTTAACACATAACAATTCAATCCTTATTAATCTTATCCTATTATTCTTATTTCAGACTTTAATACATAACAATTCAATCCTTATTAATCAATTTAATCATCGTACGAATTAACATATGCATATCATCAAACTGATTAAGGACCAAATATATTATATATATGATTAAATCATTACACAATAAAAATTTATAACAAATTCGATAAAATTTTAGGTTGTTTTTAAAATATAGCAAAATGAGTCAAACTATTTACAAATATAAAAAAATTCAATATAAGTAAAATTTTTCTATACTTATAAATAGTTTGATATTTTTTTAATTTATAATAATATCCCTAAAATTTTTATCATCAGACATAAATGGTTACAAATTCAAAAAGACAGACTAAATCATTACACTAAAATTCAAAGACTAAATCATTATAAATTAAAGTTCATTGACTAAATTGTCAAAGACATTGAGTTTCTCGTGGTTCGGGTTGCAGTCATATTATTGTGAAGCAGCTAAAAGATGAGGTTGAAACTGAGTTCATCTCAGGTTAACTTAAATGAGAAATCTCTCTCAAACCAATTCAAGCCATTAAAAAATTGACTCAAGAATCAATCAACATTGATAGGATCTGAAGAGTTGAAACAAAAGATAATGAGATAAGCTAAGATTGAAGTTCCTTATAAACCAGAGTGTTCAGTTGTCACAAATAATAAGAATTGAAACTAGAAATCCCTAAACTAATTAAAGAAAGAAAGAAAAAAGCTAATTAAATAAATGGGAAGAAGAAAAATATACATGACCTGACCTGGATGGACTCCCAAAACTTGCACAAAATGGCATGAAAATCCAGACTAGTCTGTGGACAATTTTTCCAGTGACTCAAAACTTAGTACATACATCATTTTATAATCTAAATTACAACACACCCAGATCACTCTGGATCCTCAAAAAATGTACACAGCTATCTCCTACTACACAAACCTATTCCGCTAATGTGTTCTGTGTAAGAAAGTACTTCCCGCCGACCCCTCCCGAGCATAACAAAAGAGGACTATTAACCATGTGAAAAGGAGAGCTGTAGGGACTTACATTTGGAGTCAGATTGCAGAACTCCACCACCATGGCGTCCCTGTTCGAATGACGACCGGTATGTAACAATGCTTGTTCATACAATCCTTGGATGTCTGGTCATTTAGAATCCAACCCATTTTACCCATCTGAAAACTCGACCAACCCTGAATGGGAGCTCATAGTCTTTGGTAACAGCAGGCTCCCTCCTGGCAGTCTCACGATCAGACCACACATATACACCACGTTCCTGTCGACTGCCGGGCACAGTGTTATCAAGGATGATGGCAACCAGGAATGCAATCACCATGTGTAAGGAGAATAATGTGTTGAGAATGAAATTCAGCTGCAAAACAAGAAACACAAACAATAAATAAAGATAAGATGTTTGCAGTTCATTAATAATTCATTCAGCACATTTTATTGCAGCCAAAACATGAAGAGTTGCGTTAAAAGGGAAAATGCAAAAGGATGAGCTCAAAGAGTGCAGTGTTCACTAAGATCTCAGATTTTTTATCCATTCTAAATACTATAGCTAATGAAGTAAGAGTTGGAACTTACACATGAAACTGCTATAGAAATGATCTAGATGATTAATTTCCACCACCTAATCAAATGCTGGAGCTTTGTGATGGAGAAAGAAAAAGTATATCCCAATATTGGCACCAAAAATATAAAAATGTCTCGGCAATTTTCATAAACTTAAAGAGTGTAAGGCATTTTGAGAGAGAGAGACATACCGCTCCCGATTTACTGTTGAAAGGTCCATGGGAAGCCACAATATATGGCTGAAAATAACTTGGAACGGACAAGTTGGAGCCTGGGGAGATACCATACTGTTGAAAGTAGGCTGGTATCGAAAGTGAGAAAAATAATGATAATCCAACAATGATAATATTCCGAGAGCTTCCTGCTTCACTATATCGAAGATTTGACAACCCTAGTGCCGTAAGCATTGCCCACATGAAGCAAAGAAGAGCAGCAACCATGACATCAGGAATGGAAGCAATAAGGCCCCCGACTTTCCCTGCAAGACCGATATGTTATCATAGAAAATGAACTGAATAAAACAAAAACAGAGGCCAAAGATATCACAGTAACCCATTGTTTGAAGTCATTATTCAAGTTTCAAGAATACCTAAAGTATGATCGACAAATGCAAATGTCCCCCTATTCAATCTCTATAAACGAGTAAGATCATGAAGAGTTGTGGACGATCATTACACCATGGGAATCTCCAAGGTTGTGATTGCACCTTATTCTTCTACATTCTTACTTCTATATGCATGTGGACATATTCAACGGAAATTTACATCACAAAGTTCTTTTCCAGTATTTACAGCAGGAAAGTTTTTTCATCAATTCAAAGGTAAAATGTCTTAATGATTAAATTTTATCATTACTAAAATTAATCACCAATTTGCTTTGTAGCCAAAGTTATTTATTTATTTATTGGTACTTTGTAGCCAAAGTTGGCATCACCATTTTCTCGCACTTGGGAAAAAAAATAGTAATGAGATAAAGTAGTTGGCAGCCGTTTCCAATTAATCTTTGTCCTTGGTCCTTAGCGTTTCCTTATTTGAGACCGAGAGAGGAAAAAAAAAAGGTCCAAATTTAGCAGTACCTTATACTCTGAAATGATAGGACAGCAATTTTGAGAACAATGTAAAAGAACAGATGAAGTTACTTTCCACCCGAAAACAAAACTATTATCATAGATTCAAAGCAATCGACTTCAGGATATACTAAAAGAACATAACTGTCATAATGTGATAATAACCAATCATGGGTCACCACTAATTTGTGAAGCATTGCTTAAATAATGAAGTATAACTGTGTAAGCGATAAGACGGAAGCCCAGGTTTTTCAAGGGAGCCGCCAGATGCCTTCCTTAAGTCAAAGATGCTAAATACTCAAAAATGCATAGCTCTAACAAACTAGCAAATTAACCCCATCAATATTTGATTCCAACAAACTGTCCCATAAACTAACCAATTCTCTCAGTGGCCACAGTGACTCAAGCCCTCCAAAGCAAAATTTTCTTCATTTTTCTTTATTATTATTTTTTTTAATAAGAAACCAAGAACGATTCTATTCAAAAAGTCAAAGGAAGAGCCTAAGGGCTGGGGGTAGAGCGAACCCCAGCCTGAAAACTAAGAGTGAATTTGTCAAGCCAGAACTATCCAACACTGTGAGAACTTTTTCATTATCGACCTCAACAGATTTTGCATTCTCTAGTACTAATTTAGGTTGTACATCAGAGGTAATAGGACCTACATTCTACTACCAAATAGAATAGATAAAAGTGATATGACACGAGGGAAACAACGGGCACAACAACTTGATCAAACTAGCTTAACCAAATTCATTCAAAGATTGACAGTGTGTCCAATATAATCCTATGTCTGAAGGAAAAAGAAGTCATCCTACATTTGAAGGAAAAGAGAGCTCTAAGCACATAATAAATAACTTTGCAAGAAATCCAGAGTGTTTCTAACATCCTGATAAAACTGGATCCTAAATTCAGTTGTTTCTAATAAAAAAAAAACACATATATGCATGCACCCAATATGAATTTACTCACCAACAAGTGATAAGACTATCAAAATGCATGCACCCAGTTCAACTGCTCTGCGGCTTCCCATTTTTGTAACAGCTATAGTGTGAACATTTTCAGTAAGCGTTGTAGACCCAGTTCCTGTACCCCATAGACCAGCCAAAATGCTAGAAAGACCTTCCAGTCCAATTCCTCGACTAAGAACACCAGGTGAAGGGGGTCTGGATGCCACCAATAATGAAGTTGCATGATATGAACCAACCTGAGTGGTTCAGGAATAAATTAGAGTTGTGATTTAGAAACTAAATGAAGTTAGCATTGATAAAATAAATAAATAAAAGTTGCACTGAAAGATCAAGTGTGAAAAATGTATACACATTAACGAGGGTAATGAATATATACTATGTAGACATGTATAGCATACACAAGTAAAAAATAAATAAATAAATAAACAAGGACAATAATGATGTTCAACAAAATAAGTTCTGCGATCCAAGTTGTCAGAACCATGGTAAGAAGCACCAAACTATCCTGCCCTCAACTAAAGACTTTTTATGAGAAAAATTAAACACATAAAGTACAGGTAATTTGAGCCAAATGAGAATTTAATAGTTCATTTTGTTTAATTTTTTCCAATCCATTAATTATACTTTTTCTAATGAGAAACAGAAAGTTACATATATATATATATATATATGTACTTACATACATATATAAGTTGTGTAGGGAAGATGAGACATCATCCACTTACTCCCTATAAACAAGGGTAAGTTAAGAAAAACTCTCCAATTTCCATTAATCAAAAGGGAGTAAGTGCATTGGAAAAAAGGAACTTCATTTCAAAGCTAGGTAATAAGTCCAACCATAAAATCTTCACCGTACTCTATCCATAAAGAGCTCAGTTTTTCTATTTTTCAGCCAGTCCCTAGCAAGTTACATTGAGCAATTCATCCAAAAAAAACAAACAAACAAACAAAAACAAGTTACATTGATCAAAGAAGCCATAAAAGCTCAGCTATACTGGAAAACCATGCTAGATCATTAACCATAAAAGAAAGTTTTTCCTTGAGAGACATCTACAACCAACAAGATTTGGACAATAATAGCCTAAATTTACTACCAAAAAAAAAAAAAAAAAAAAATGAAAAAATGGCTAAGAGGTCATGGATTCAATCCATGGTGACCACCTACTAGGAATTAATATCCTGCAAGTTTCCTTGATACCCAAATGTTGTAAGATCAAATGGGTTGTTAGGTGTGCATCTTGGAGAACCACACCCCAAAAACTAGCTATTGAGGTGGGAGAGCCAAGCCACTTAAGTACCACATTCGTCATCCCATTCTAACCAATGTGGGGCAAAAGTACCCCATACTACCTTAGTTCCTAACAATACCCCATCCCGGAAAGCCAATGTCCCAACGGCTACTCCGACGGTACTTCACTCGGCCACACCCGATTAAAACCCCCCAACGGTTCCACTTCGGAACGTCAACAATCGGCTCTGATACCGTTGTTAGGTACTTAAGCAGAACCATACCCCAAAAGCTAGCTATTGAGGTGGGAGAGCCAAGCCACTTAAATACCACATTGGTCATCCCATTCAAACCAATGTGGGACAAAGGTAGCCCATACTACCTTGGTTCCTAACAGTTGTCCCATGAGATTAGTCAAGGTGCACGTAAGCTAGTCCGGACACTCACAGATATTAATAAAATAAAATTTAGAAAAAAAGCTGACGAAATGATGCCTTTGACCTTATCCTTCACTCTTAAATGATCAAAGATATGAGAGGATTAATCTTGGGACTAGGGGCACGAGTAACTATTCACAGTTCACATATTGGACTTTTAAACTTGGAATTTTTCTTCCACTAGTTTTCTCTTTTCCCATCATTTTCAATTAGATTAGCCCAACTGTGAAAGAAGCATTTTTTTGCAAGTAATACATCATAATTTCATTAATTGTATGAAATAACAAAAGCGCAAAAATGTCGAGAGAAGTTACAAAATGCGATTCCAATTTAATATAAGGGAAGTAAGATTCTTTCTTTTTTAAATGGAAACAAACTTTTCATTGATATAATGAAAAAAGACTAGTGCTCAAAATACAAAGAGACATAAGAATTATACAGCTCAAATAGAACTATGGGTCAAGAGATGCACCAAGTTATCTCAACTAGGTTGACACAACCTTAGCATCCTCATCATTTCCCATTACAAAATAAACCTCAAGGTGGTACATATAGTTCGTAAAGTAATACATCATAAAGACTTAAGACATACAAACATAATCAACATAATTAAATTGTAGAGACAAAGGCATTCCAATTGAGGCATGTCTTGTATGGAATATTCAACAAAGAACCTGGATTGTTAACTCCATGAGAAAGCTAGAAGCCGTGCTGAGGCAAAACAGTTTGACCAATCAATATAAGGGAAGTAAGATCGTAATCACAAAAAAGGGGTGAATTTACACCAAGTGAGCGATGTGTACAAAAGTTGGAAAAAAAAAATGGTTGAATTCATCTCTTTATCTTCAAATATGCGATGATTTTGCTCGTTCTAGATAAGACAGAAGAATGCTTTGATAAAGGTCCACAAGATTTCCTTTTCATTCTTGAATGAATGGCCAATAAGAAGCATATTCAAAAGAGTTAGCGGGTCATTAGGAAAATCATATTATAGTTGAAGCACGACAAGATTTTCCTCCAAAAGCATTGGGCATAATCACAAAAGATCAATCGTGCATAATGGATTCACCATTATGATGACAGAGAACACACCAATTTGGGGCAGACACAATCTGGAGCCTTTCTGGTGATGACATCGGCTGTATTGATGGTTCCATGACTGACCTCCCATATGAAGAACTGAATCTTCTTAGGGATGAGATCTCTCCAAATGTTCTTATAAAGGGGCGTGTTCTGTCCATTTCCACAAGAGGCAAGGTGATTGAGAGCGACTTGGTAAAAAAATGGCCATTTTTGTCAATCCATGAGTCTCTTCACGGGGGGGGGGGGGGGGGG
>QLSR01000038.1:211398-291398 GCA_031780015.1 Citrullus colocynthis
GGGGGGGGGGGGGGGGGGGGGGGGGGGGGCTATTAGGGGCCAATAATAATATGGAGAGAACTGACCATTCTGTAAATTTCAAGTTCATTAAGATTACGTTGCAACCCTAGGTCCCCATCTTCGTGAGCTTGGTTCCAACAATGTGCAATGGTGACTTCTTTCTAATTAGATAGCACAAATAATCTCAGAAAAGCATACTTGAGAGCTGAAGCACCAACCCATAAATCATTCCAGAATGATGTATTTGCACCATTGCCGATGATATGAACAATGTTATCAAGAATAAGAGCCCTTTGTTGTTCAATGAAGGTCCAAGGGCCTTTAGCCTTTTTAAAGAATCTGCCTTATGGCTGAAGAGGCAGACTCATATTTGGCATCAATAAGCTATCTCCAAAGAGCATCTTCCTCCAAATTATATCTCCAAATGCACTAATGGATTACCAAAGATTACCAAACTTTTCTTCATTGGGTGAGGAGAAAAGGATGGTTTCATCTGAAAACTGTAAATGGTTAATATTAAGCGCAGAATTCCTGACCTTAGAGCCCTCAATGTGGTCAGAGTCAAGTCCCTTAGCAAACATTCTACTCAGGCAATCAACCATCAAAGTGTATAAAAATGGAGAAAAAGGATCCCCCGAAGGTCATGAGTTTCCTTGAGCTTGCCTCTAGGTTTTCCATTGATAATAATGGAAAAGTTGGTTGATGAAATGCAACCCATAATCACGTTTCTCCAAGTGTCACCAAAACCTTTAACAATCATGATATTATCAAGGACTCCCAATCAACCATATCAAATGCCTTCTAAATATCAAGCTTAATCACCACCCCTTTGGACTTGGAATGGAAGTGGAGATCAATCAGCTCATTAGCAATCAAGGAGGGCATCTGCCAGCCACAAAAGCAAGTTGGTTCATGGGTATCGTACAAGGGAGGACTTTCTTAAGCCTTTCTGATAACACCCGAGCAATAACCTTGTGCAAGTCCTCACTGTGAAAGAAGCATTACTGAGCTAAAACTTCTAAGATTTCATTGTTTTTTGCATTACTTTGCGACTATCAACTAGACCATCATGTTTAAGGGTAGCAGGGTTGTGTTTAATTGTAAGAGCAATGGCACTCTCAGTGACGGGGCCAAATGAACTTTGGCCTATTCAGGAGAAGTGGAAGGTAATCAAAGAGAATCTATTTAGATTCTTTCTGAAGTTCCACAAGAAAGAAATCTCAGATCCAATTACGAATGAGATTTACATATGTTATAATCTCAAAAAACAAAATTTACTTAGCATCATTTCTAATAATTGGGTACACATTTGTCATCAAAAGCTAGATAGTAAATCAGGTTTTTATAGCCAACGTGGCAGTCGAGAATTATAGGGTCCACAGTAGGGATCAATTTTTAGATTGATTATGAAAATACAGCTGATCATGTAAATAAAAGTTTTCTATAGTGATTCTGAAGAAGGGATTTGACTTTAAATGGAAAGCATAGATTTTGAACCGTGGTTCTTCAGCAAATTTTTCCATCATCTTGTTTGGTCAACCGTAAGCCTAGGAACAAGATCTTTACTGCAGGATCACGTAGAAACTCTATTTTTGATAAAATCAACAGCTTTCATTGAGAAAAAATGAAAGAATACACGAGCATACAAAAAGAAACCCAGCCCACAAAAACACTGACCCCTACAGAAAGGGGCTCCAACTGTGCAAAACAACACCTATAGGATAGTTACAAAAGGCCTTCGAAACCAAAACCCACAAAGAAACATGAAAGTGGACAAGGGACCAAACCTCACTAGAGTCCTTATCCACCCCTCTAAAAACCCTACCATTCCGCTCACCCCACAATACCCTCAAGATCGCACACACCTCAGCTAACCACAAAAAGCACCCCTTCTTCCCACAAGGTGGATTGACAAGGAACTCCTTGATCATAGCACTAGTGTCCCTCTGATGAGCAAACGAGAAGCCAAAGGTTCTGGATGTTCTATCTCCTTCTATTTTTGTGGTGGTTGTGGATGTTCTACTAGATTTATCTCTGGAGCACATGCATTAAGGTTTTAGCACAAAGGTTCTAGAAAGGACAATTTTTCATATAACTCAACTTGCTAATGATGACATTTGTTTTTCTATCATGAGAGGGAAGATTCATTCATGAACCATAACAAGATTTTGCATCTCTATTTTTTAAAATTTATATATATCTACATATATATCTGTGAGTGTCTAGACCAGCTTACGTGCACCTTGACTAATCTCACGGGCCAACCCACCTAACCCTACAACATTTGAGTGTCAAGGAAACCCACAAAATATTAAATCCTAGGTAGGTGGCCACCAGGGATTAAACCCATGACCTCTTAGCCCCTTATTAAGGTCATGCCCCTTATAAAGCAAACAAAGAATACAAAGAAATGAACCTATTAAGGAGGGAAACTTCCTCAAAAGTCGATCTAAAGTGCTGACGTGATGAATAGTCTGCCCAATGAAAAATTTAACCTTCTTCGGAATTATCACCTTCCATAGAGATGATAAAACGTACTCATTAGAGTGAGAAGGGTTCAACAAGCAACAACAAAACAAGCTGCTGCAAAGGCCCCTAGTAGAGTCCAGGCACCAAAGGCAAATATCCTTTCACCACATTCTAATTTCAATCTCCCATACACCAATGATATGAAAGCCATGACATTTGTTGTTTCCCTATCAAACAATGGACGATGGAGACCCAGCGATAAAACAGGAGAGCTCCTAAAAAGGACAAAGACATTGGCCACAAAACCATTTTTCATAGAGGTCAAGTGATATAAATAAAGAAACCTGAAGCAAAGAGCTTTATCCTCCACTCACTTGTTCTCCAAAAAATACACTTCCTTCTCATCACCCCAAATGAGAAAAAGAAGGGAGCTAATTGGATATTTCTTTCCATAGGTTTCCATAAGTGTGCTTGACCCATCTTGACATCCACCAAGATTCTAAGAAGGACGAGGACCGTACTTGCTCGCTATAATCCTATACCACAAGATAGTAGACTCAAGGGAAACTGCCAAAGCCATTTGGCCAAAAGAGCTTTGTTACGAGCCCTTCAATTTCCTAATTCTAAAATCCAACGATTCACTAGCCTCCTCACCACCTCCTAGCTCACAAGTTGGCCTCCTTTTCCCTCATCAACCCCTTTCCTAAAAAATAATTCCTCATAAGCTTAGCTAGACTCTTACACAAAGAGCAAAGAGCTCTAACGAGGGAGAAAAGGTTTTAAAAAAAATAATAATAAATAAATAAATAATAAAAAAGGATTCCAATCAAGGTTGAGCGAATGAGGATCAATCTCCCATCTTTGGAGAAAAAAGAAATCTCTTCCAAGACACAAAGTCTATTACGCACCTTATCCACAATAGGATTCTGGATTCTAAAACGGAACTTCTATTTTAGGTTATGACCAAGACAAGACGAAGGAAAGGATCTAACCTCACAACCAATGGAGGAGCCCATCCGTCCAATTAGACATCAGCAAGATTGGAGGCTTACATTTATCCAATTAGCCCTTGACAAGATTTTAACATTTTTCTTTCTTCATTTAGGATACTCCCATTTGGGCATAAGGTAGAAAAGTCATCATCTATAACTTTTAGCATGAGAGAGTACAAGAGGGAGGTTCATCGCATCTGGCTAGATGGGAGGTCATTTCCAAGCACAAGCTAGGTTTAAGGAATTGGAATTTTGCTCTCCTAACTATGTAGTTTTCATGCTTCATTTTAGCATTTGACACAGGATGACAAGAGATTATTGCAAATATAGTCATGGGATAGGCACGTTCAAGAACCCTGAGAAAGTTATATCTTAATCTTCCACAATTGATTAACGTTATCAAGCTCTTGATGGAAAATGTGACACCTAATTGGCTTATATGTGTGTGTGTGTGTGTGTGTGTGTATTTGAAAACCAACATTAATTGAATAAGTTCACAAATGCGTGTCCAATTGAAGAATGACTTCATTCTCCAATCAAAAAGAATGAGACATAGGGAATAACTACAAAAAAAGAAGAAAAAAGGGGTGTCATCGACGCCCAAAGGAAAATCTAGAGACTAAGGACCAAATGTCATAAGAACCGCTCTCAATTCCTCTAAAGGTTCTATTATTCCTCTCCCCTCAAAGACCCCACAACATAGCACAAAGCCTAACTTACCACAAAAATCTTCCTTTCTCATGAAACAATGGATGGGGAAAGAACTTCATGATCGTCCCCCTACAATCTCTATGTCTAAATAACTGAGAACCAAACACGCCAAAAGAACCCACACCGTGGAGGGGGAGGCTCTTGAAACCAAACAAGCTCGAGAGAACAGACCAAGCAAAAGCACAATTCCAAATAATATGATCCAAGTCTTCCGCCGCCCCTGACAAAGAATGCAGCAAAACGACCCAACTAAAGAGACCATCTTTATCTTCAGCCAATAAAGAGGATTAACTCTTCCATGGATTACTTTCCAAACAAAGAACTTTACCTTCTTTGGAACTCTCACCTTCCACAATGAAGAAAAAATGGATTCACTAAAGGGAAGAGGGTCCAACAAATGGCAAAAATATGAACCGCGACATAAGCCCCCAATTGGGTCAAGAGTCCAAAAGCATATATCCCTCCTTCCCGCCTTGAACTCAAACCTTCCAATCAAAGATAAGAAGGTCATGACATCTGTCGTTTCCCTATCAAACAAAAATCGATAGACCCAAGATATCAGTCACAATAGTTGGCTTTTAGATCATTGGTAACCTCTCCCCACTACAACCCCTCCCTCCAAAATAATACTTTCATGAACTCAATTCTGCACGATTTTCCTTCATCAACTCATAATTTCACTTTTAGGAGACCTCTATTAGAACATGAAACCTTGGATTTATCCACATTATCAACCCAATTACACAATGTTTGTTTTCCCCTAATTCCATCTAGTAACTATTATACTTAGACCCTTAACCCATCAATTTGCTTGTCTTGTAGATTTGTTCTTCACTTCTTCCATTGCGTAGCCCCTCCCTTCAACTTCCACGTTCATTAGTAAGTTCTAGAAAGCTAAAATCACTAAGAAAAACATGTATATTTTTTCGTTGGTTGCCTCGTGGATCAACAGCATGGAACCATGGATCTTTACTTAGAGATCTTCATTTTTTGTTAGTAAAATTAAGCAAAATGTCCCTAAACTAGAGTAGGTATCAATCAGCTTAGCTTTCAAGATTTTAAATGTTTACTTTAAACTTTTTTCGTTTATATCCATGAGTGTTTGGGCCAGCTTACGCACACCTCGACAAATCTCACAGGACAACCTGTCTGACCTACAATATTTGAGTGTCAAGGAAACCCGTAGGATATTAAATCCTAGGTAGGTGGTCACCATGGATTGAATCCATGAGCCCTTAGCCCTTCGGCCTTTTTTTTTTATGTTCCTATTACCACGCCTTAAACTTAAAATTCTTTCAAACTTACCCTTCCGTTAAAATGATGATTGTAATGTGACATGGCAGTGACTTGTAAAATAGTGTAACATGTTGCAAAGTGCCAATTTTTTTTTATCTTGAATTTTAGGATAGGCTTCAATATGCCCTTATCACTTAACTTTAGAAATTTTTCAAAACAACCATTACAATAGCTTCCTCATGGTGATTAGTTGAAAAATGGAGATTACATCAAGTCATACTAGCATTGAGCTGTAAAAAAAAGTGAAGGGTTTTCATCATGGTCAAAATGGTCCAACTAGAGAAGGAAACAGATATCGAAGATTAAGTTTGTTCTTATAGAAAAAAAAATAAAAGATAAAGTTTTAGATGGAATAGAATTGCGAGAGAAGTCCTACATGTTGAGATTTGAGAAATGTCATAAATTGGTAAAAATCAAAAATCTCATTCGATATGAAAAGTCAAACACTAGAAGATTCAAATGAGAAAGTGGTCAAGAGAGAAAGCTTTGTAAGTGGGAAATGTTTATGTGAAAGATATCATGGAAAAGCCAGGTAGGTACTAGGTAGAAAGCCCAGGTCTATTGAACATAAGAGGACAAGAAAAAATCAACCGACTAGTGAGTAAGTAAGACAATTTCAAACTCAAAGGTTCAAATTTGTCATGAAACAAAGAACCCCAAGTTCGAAAGTCTTGGATTTCTTTGTTAAGAAAGTAAAAGCTAGTTTTGCAAATTCACCTAAGACGGACACTTTAGTTTGGCTAGCATGTTTGTGTATGACACTTGGACACTAACCTTGGTTAAACACATCTAACACGGACACTTTGGTTTGGCCAACATGTTTGTATTCGACATTTGAACACTGACCCTGGCTAGACACATATCAAATACTTGTTAGCACAATAGATATGGTTTACACACTAGCTGTACATAGTCAATATAAGTCCATTATTTGTTATACGCGTAATAAATCCTTGTAAAGTATACTAATAGACATATAATAGTTAAATCACAAATCAACCCAAAAACTTAAATTGATGGGTTATCACAAATCTCAATATATCAAATACTTCAACATTTTTCCTCACTTATAAACTTGAAAATTTATATAGAAGACCCAACGAATGAAAAACAATATTAATTGGGGAGGAAATGACATTTAAAGTGGCTCTAAAGCCAAGTGCTTGCTTCAGTTACAGCCCTGAATTGAATGGGGTGGGAAAGAAAGGTTAGGAAAGAGAGTTTTTTGCCCGAGTCCAGTGGCAATGAGGAAAGGAAGGACTGCTATGGGTTTGAACATAAGATCTACTCTAATACCATGTTAAATCCCCAATTAACCTGAAACTTAAGTTGATAGATTATTGTAAATTAATTATGTCAAGAATTCACCAATAAAAGTTTTTTTAAAAACAAAATAAAAATCAGAGTGAAATACATCAAACTCATTTTTTAATCATCATAATGCATAAACTTCTCGACTATAAATTTCCTTCTAGCATAAAAGTGATATCGATGTCAAAAAATGCATTTTTTTAATAAATGTGTAATTGTCATGTTCGTATCCTATATCCTTGTCCCTGTGGCATATGTGTATTCTTGCTTCTTAGGTGTTTTACAAAACCCAAAATCAAGATTTAACTGGAGAGAGATGATGGTTTTTTTTTTTTTTTTTGGCAACATGACCCCGTTCAACTCAATTCCTCTTCAAATAAGGAGCCTTTAGTATCCCAACCAGACTTTTACTCTTCAACATCTTTAAAGGTTT
This sequence comes from Citrullus colocynthis, assembly GCA_031780015.1. NCBI lineage: Eukaryota > Viridiplantae > Streptophyta > Magnoliopsida > Cucurbitales > Cucurbitaceae > Citrullus > Citrullus colocynthis. The sequence goes on from QLSR01000038.1 coordinate 218,611, forward strand.
ATTAACTCAACAAATGGGGTCATCAAAAAGTCAGATCTATTGGAGGGTCAGATAAGGAGTCCGTATTAAGTCTTACTAGTGATGACTTGGAGTTCAATTTCCAATTGTTAATTGGCATGAAAAGATATACGATGAAGATTTTAAAGAAGCTATATGTTCTGTTTTTAAAGAACTTAAATCACCTCTAAAGAAGCCATAAGATGAGTCTTCTTCTCCCTCTCCCATCAACGCAATAGATGAAAAAGGGAAAAAAAAAAAAAAAAATCTTCCCTTTCGAAGGCATGTGGCATTGAAATCCATGAGATGATTTCTTGAGGTTAGGGTTTCGTAGTCGTTCTGTTCTTTTCTCCTCGGAGTCTATGTGTCATTGGCTGGGTCAAAGTGGTCGTCAATCACCATTTGTTTTGCTCATCAATTTTCACTTTTCAGTTATTGGGTCAAGTTGCTGCATTTTGTGGTTCTCTTCAGAGTGAGTTTGGCGTTGATAGGGCTTTTTGTTGTTTGTTTTCTTCTTTTGCCTTCTGGTGTACCATGTACGAGCTTTTGGTAATTTTTCTTCCTTTTTGGGTGTGATGTTTCAAGCTGGTTTGAGAAGCTTCCCAGTTCCCACTGAAGTTCTGCTGTTCTTGGTGCTTTATCTTCTAGTTTTGCAGCTATTATTTTTAGTTAGCTGTTCTTTCGTTCCTTTGTGTTGTTTGGTTTCTTTTCAGGTTCTTGTAATCTTTCTCTTTTTTCCCCCTTTTGGTCTTATGCTTTTCCTTTCACATGCTTTTCCTTTCAGGAGTTTGTATGTCTGAAGTTTTTTGTTCATTTTCATATAACAATGAAAAGTTTGTCTCTTGTTCAAGAAAATACCCAAGCATGCATGCATATATATCTGCATAAGCATATCTAACCAAAAAGAAATGTGTTGCTAGAAAGATTATCTAATGGATGAAGATCAAAAGAAGAAGGCTAGAAACAAGAGACTACTAACCGAATCCACAGATGAGATGACAGACACAACACACATAATAATTGCTGTTTTCCAGTGGAAGACAGGAGTGCCCCACTGCAACGGATATGGAAATCTAAACCATGGTGAAGATTTTAGTGCATGAGAAGTATCAACTCTACAATGCTTCATCCTTGAAACATGTTTTCTGCAGTGGTCAGATATTATATTTGAGGCAGGTACATTTGTATCACAACCTTTGTAGCTATAAACTCCAGCTTCTGTCAGCAAAAAAGCCAAAGCCCACGTGATAACAATTCCAAGTGGAACCTGGCAATGAAATATAAGATCGTGATCAATCCCAGGCATGTTAAAAGACAACCTTAAAGAAGATTATCAGGAAACTAAAAGTTTCAAAAGTAAAAAATGTCATAAAATTGCAACTCCTCACTTACTGCATATATTAGAAAAATCCGATGGCCAAGAATAGATATCTTCCGGAGGTACTGCAGAATTCATGGAAATTGTGTAAGTAATTTGTTTGTAATTTGACTGAAAACAGCGACACGACAACTCCTCAGTTATTGCATAATGCTTGTCACTATTCTTTCAATGAGACAGTAAAATATAACTCGAAGAAAAATAAAAACAATGTAGATCAACGTACTAGAGAAAATATAATAACCAACAGTATCTGCACGACACCGATCTCAAGACAGGCACCAACTAGTGGAAAACCATAACTATAAAACGAAAGTCCAACAGCGGCAATGGTTGGGGCCACAACTACAGGATGGATCAGCCTGAAAAAAAATAAATGAATTACTTACTGGTGTAATGTGCGAACAGAAAGTTGTTACAAGTCAACAACATCATACCTCAAAAGCAGTGACATCAGTCCACTATATCCAAGTATTGCTTGAAAAGCTGAAGCTATGATAATTGCACCTTGTAACTCCTTCATTATATGCTTAAAATTCTGCAAGCATTAACAAAAACAATAATAATAAACACATCTGATGCAATTCGATATAGTATAAAACCTCTTAAAATTAGGGATTTCTTGAATTTAGGGCAAGTACAAATAAAACATATTGAGAGTGACTAGAGAGGAAAAAATTACTGCATTATTTAGTTTGCTCAACGAATAAGATGTCACATTCATGGCCAATAGAAATAAGTCCAGTAGGAAGCTGGGACTTCCAATTTGTTTGTCGATAATCAAGGTACCGATCCAAAATTCAAAATTTTCTTCCTTCAAGCAACTAATTTCTTCTAATAGCATGACATATAAAGTAAATAAAAGTGAAGGGCAAAAGGTAGACTGAAGTTATGACCATTGATACTCTGATATATACCAGACTAAAGTTCAGAACAGGAGGGAAGGGTGCAACAGTGTTAGTGACAGTGAGGTTGCGAGAGATCTAGTAAAATGTATGCTTATGTAGCCATCAACCATCATTAAAGGCCGTCATCTAAGTATATACATCAAGTACCATGAAGCAAAATAAATGAATAGAATGCAACGGAAAGGTAAAGCTCGTTCTTTTGACAGACAGAACCATGACACAAAATGCAGGAGGTGCTAATATTCATAATCCATACTGCAATAAAAAAGGAAAAAAAAAATAGAGCAAAAGAGAAGCATACGTTCCCGTTAAGTCCTTGAAACTCAGGGGAATTGATAATTGCCAATGCTGGAGCTAGGAAAACAAATGATGGACCTTGTATCAACGGTAACCTTGAGCCGAAAGACGTATGCAAAAGGGTAGTGACGCCCGACACAAAGAGCACCGTCGATACCACATTTGAAGTATCCTCCTATAAGCCACTAACTCCAATCAGATCATGGAATTTGCACAAATTCCACACTAAAAGTCTAAAAATGAGAAGAAAAAAAGTTTCAAAAAAGTAACTTTAATCTACTTACGTAAGTGCCACCCATAGCAGGAACAATAACAAGCGGAATAAGAACCAACGAACCCAACATCGAAATATAATGCTGGAACCCATATAGACCGATCGGCACTGAAATTTTGAGCATCAACAAACAAAATCACATCAGCCATGACCCCCCCATTGCAATACTTATCAATTACAAACCCTACAGTAAAACTAATAGAGTGTTCTTCTTCAGCGTTCTTATCTGCATAAAAAAGAGTGCAAACTCACCAAGACCAGGCGTATCTCTGAGTTCGTACTTCATGTGCGAGTGTCTAGCCACAAATCCATCATCATCCCCAGCCTGCGGCAGAACATCCACCACATCCTCATTTCTAGCCGGCCGCCGGGGTTGGTTCGCCGGCTCTGAAGTCGGAGGCGGAGGCAGAGCCTGTCCATTCTGAGCAGGTCCAGAAGCCTTCGGTAACCCATCAGAATCCCTCCTCCTCTTCACCGTTAGATCCTTCTCCTTCTCCAGCTGCGGCTGAGCCGCCTTCACACTCTCCTGCTCTCCATTAACAGCAGAACTCCCCCGGAGACGGCCGGCTTCAAGATCCGTGTGGGTATCAGGGTCCTTGGGCCTAGGCGGAAGAGCGACATGGCCGGAATCAGTGGCATTGGTCTCGCCGGAGAACTTGGGACGGAAGCCAGTGCGTTTGGCCCAAGAAGCAGGAGGCATTGAGGATGGCTCGGGTGCAGGCGGCCAAGGGCCGGGACGGGGGCGGGATTTGGGGTCGGAAGTAGACATTGGAGAGAGGAAGTGGAATATTAGTGAGGCATAGCTTGAAATGAAAGCAGATCGGAGATGGGAAAATGGGTATGGGAGTGTAGAGAGTCGAGAGAGTAGAAGAAATGAAGGTCTCTCTCAGGTGAGCTTCGTTAATGCCTGCTCTCCTAGAGAGAGAAAGAGGAGAGAGAGTGAATTTGTGTGTGTGTGTGAGTGAGTGCAGAGTGCAGAGAGAAAGAGAGAGAAGAAAGAAGAGAGAATGAGTGGGAGAGAGTGAAGGAAACGCCAAAGAGAGACAACTCAGGAAGCGGTGGAGGAGCTCAAACCGCGTTTTTTCTATTCTTTTCTCTTTTTCTATTTTCAAATCTCATTTTGAGTGCCCATCTTTCGTATATATATATATACAAAAATTCTGTTGTTTCGCCTACTAAATAGAGTTAATAAATTTGAAATTAATGCATTGGGGTTTGTAAATTTATGTTTGGAATATAGATGGTAAAAAATAGATTAAAAAGGTAAAATAGAGTTATTGGGTACATTTGAAAAGCAGGGATGGAAAGAAAAATTGAGTTACTTGATAAATGTAATAAATATACAAATTCAATAGTATTTACGTTGAATTGTTTACGTCAATTTAAAAAGTTAATGAGTCAAGCAACTTTTTATGTGTTTATTGTTGCCTAACTATACTTAATTTGACCATTTAAATATTTATAATTCATATACTTTTAGGATAATTTATTTTGAATCATATATTTCTAAGTTGTGAATTTAAGTATTTGATTGAAAAAATAATAATAATAATTTGAGGATTATTTACTTGATTAAAACTCTGACAAAAAAAAAAGTTAAAAGCTTTTTGAACTCTAGATGTTGAGATATTCTTAAATTTTAAAGCTGATTTTATCTCTTTTTTGAGTTGAAATTGATTCTTCAAGCATTTGATGAGAAAATCTTGATATGCAAATAAAGTTAAGAGGATTCTATTTGTGATTTTTATATCTCTATGATTATTAGAGGTTTTCTTTTAATCAATCACAAAAATAACTATGTTACTCATGACTTACTTATATTATTGAAAGATATTTATGTTAAAGTGATTTGTTTAAAACCGCCCTTCATGATGGATAGATTTTACTTTGATTTAGGATGATACGATGGATTGGTTTTTTAAATTTTGTATTGTTTGTCTCTGTTATTCTAAAAAAATTAGGGGGAAAAAAAGGGCTTTTGGTAAATTCCTAATCTCCAAGTGGGAGAGAGTTTTGAATTTGGTGGGATTTAACACACTTTTTATTTTGTAAGTACTCTCATGACCGTTATTAGTCTTTTTAATTCTTAGAAAAAGGGTATTTTGGTCTTACACATTTAGATTAATAAATTGATTAGGGATCAATTTGGTTTCTACACGATAACAACTAAAATTGTTATGTAATAAAATTCAACACTTAATTTTTTATGATTAAATTGTTACATATTAAAATTATAAGACTAAATTATTTAAAAATAAATCAAGTAAATTATTACAAGTTTAAGCCAAAGCCAACATAATTCTACAATATATAATATATAATAGAAAACTAATTAAAAAATAAATAAAACTCGAAACATCAAAAGTGTGGAATATAATTAAAAGAATATATCTAAAATTACACTTTTGTTTTAGAAAAAAAATTGTAAAATGCACTTTAGAAGTGTGGAAGCCATATGTACCCACATAAAATACATGAAGTAAAATATAATTAAAAGAATTTATTTATTATTACTATGGTTATGGAAAGCTATTTTTCGAGGTTTACGAATATATATAAATAAATATATGTCAGACCCGGAGAGACAGAGAGACAGCGGCTTTTTTATGGATAACGTTTATGATTTTATTATTCATTGCTAATTATTAAAAATGTAATTTATTGTTTGTCTCTTTGTTTTCTCTCTCTTATTCTCTCTGTTCTACTGAAATCAAATCTGTTTTGTCTTTAATTTTTCTTTTTCTTTTTTAATTTAAATATCCACTAAACTTCGATTTTGAAGTTTGAAATATTTTATGCTAAATTATTAAACATGCTACTAAATTTGTACATTATTTTTTAAATACTTACAAACTTTTAAAATTTTCAATAACACCTCTAAATTTTTAGAATAAAATAAAAAATATTGTTACCATAAGTTTTTAACAAAAACAGTTTAATTTTTGTTTGAAAAATAGTCCTAAACTTTTAAAAATTTCATTAAATATTGTAACATCCCAAATCTTTTAGGTAATTTTTTATTTAATTATCTTGAATTATTTAAATGATAATTTGGATTTTTATGTTGAAATTGAATGATTGAGTTAAGATAATTCAATTAAATTAAAATGTCATAAAAGATTTGGAATTGAAATTTTAATTTAATTTGGGAGATTGGGGAGTTTTAATTTAATTTTGGATATGATTGGGAGTGGATTTATTTTAGGGTTTTGAGAGGGATAGATTAGGGTTTTAAAAAGGAAAAGAAAATAAATAAATAATATATATATATATATATATATATATATATTTAAAAGGACTGATCGAAAAGCATGCAATTCATCTCCTTCACGCCTAAAACAGCCCAACCGACTCTCTCTCTCTCTCTCTCTCTCTCTCTCTCCTGCCGTCAATTACACTCTGTCATTCTGTGTCTCTTATCACCAGTAGCCTTCATTGCCAACCACCGATCGCTCCAATGTTACCACTATCTTTGTCTGTCATCGTCCGTTTCCACCAGCCAATAACGTCTCCTAGTCGAGTTAGTCTTCCCATTTCTGGTTCAGATCTGATCAAACACGTGCTGCCAATCCTCAAGCTACATCGTCTGACCATCTTTTTTTTTCGCCCATTATAACACTCTGTTCAGCCGTTGAATTGCCAAAATCTTGAGATTTAGGTAAGGGTTGGTTGATTTTCTTGAAGATTCCATTTACCCAAGGAAGTTTTGACCTAATGGTTGGATTTGAGGTTTAGGCGATTGGAGTTGAGGTCATGAAGTGGTTGCAGTTGTTGTCTAGAGGTATCAAGGTTGGAGTACTTGGCGAAATCTTGGAGTGGTTTTGGATTAAACCACGTGTTGGGTAAGTGAATTAGATTGAGTTTCAATGAAATGTTTGTAGTGGAATTAGACCCTTGATATTAATTTTAAATTTGGTTTATGTTATAGGCTTGATTCAAGATCTTATTCGACAAATAGGAGGTAAGCTTGCTTGAACATATTTGGGCCTGTTATCAAGGTAAATGATTTACTACCAGTTTGCCTTCGAGCCAACACCCTAATCAAATTGCTTATGTCAAGTCAATTACATACTTTAGAAGCTAGCTATTAACATATTGGAATGAATTGCTTGTGCCCCATGACTTTATGGACTATTTTGGGTGTGTTGGAAGTCTATGGGCTATATCGATATGAACAAACTTATGTTTGCTTTTTGCATGTTTGATATATTGGCTAAGATAACGTGATTATGATTTATGATTTAAGGCCTATTAGTTGTTTCATGCATGTCAAGTTAGATGGTGACTGTTAACTTTCTTATACGGGTGAGTACATCTCATGCCATGATTTGTGTTCCTTCGGGATCACCATGACTGCTATGATTTGTGTTCCTTTGGGATCATCTTGACTACCATGATTTGTGTTCCTTTGGGAACAGCACTATTGCCCTAACTTATGAGCCTTCAGGTTCACTACTTTTGCCATGAAATTTGTACGCTTGTCTTGGATAGGAAGGTTAACAAGATACTGAGTATTATGTATTCATTCTTTCCTCTAATTTGTTTTTCAAGTAAAAAAGGACAGATCAGCGAATGAAATGAAGAATCTGTGACCATGCCTATAGGACTATACTGACACTTTCGTATATGTTTTCCATACTTTTCATGTTTTTGTTTTGGTAGTCAAATGTTTGAGATCTTTAATTATTTTCCTCTTATTTTTAAACTTATGTCTAAGGGTACTCCAAATGAAGATTTTATGCATTTTTAAACTCTTAGTTTGTTGAAATTCTTTATTTTAAATAAAAATCAATTCTTTTGTTTAAGTTGCAAACGTTGGAATTTATGCCTTAAAGCCTCATAATTTATTAGTTGATTAATTTAATTATTAACTATACAATATTAATTTATCCATTGACCAGGAAAATCCAAGGTTATTGCATGAAGTCTTGAACATATATGTAGTTGACATACAGGTAGATCATGTTTAAGAAATAACCTAAAGATCTATAGTATATGAATAATGTTGGGTGTCTTATCCTGGTGACATTATGGATATGACCCACTTCATAATAGTTACAAATTGTTTGATCTAAATCGTTAATATGAAGACATGTGAGTGAGGGTATCCTATACAAATTGTTTGTATAAGACCGGACCACGAAATATTTAATCTCTTTTTGTAAATCCATTAACTGATGAGATTAATATTTCATAAGATGGTCATGTGTGACTTGATCTTAATCTTGAGTGACTTATCGAATTCAACTACTATGGCCACCAGGAGGTGTTCTTCTTCTTCACTTTGTTCTTCAGGTAAAGGTCTCATTCTGGCCTCGAGCCCGCCTTACTCAATTTCCTTCTCTCTCAATTCTCTGTCCAATTCGTTGGTTGAGAGAAGAAGTTGTGTGTCCTCTTCTAGGCGATGAATTTCTTCCTTAACCTCATTCTTCTTCTTGACTACTTGAGCCAACAACCGCTCTATTGTAGACACGAAAATGATGACTTCAGGGCTCTCAGATGTGCCCGCGTCTTTGCCCTTCTTCTTAAATTTCCTTTTGAGGGGCTCAACTACATCCCCTTCTTCATCTTCCATTGCCCAGAGGGTCTTTTCTTCATCGACTAAGCGACCACTTCCTTTGGCACCTTCGTCGCGACCAACTTCTTTTTTTCAACCTTTGCAATCAAGGCTCTAATAGGTTTATCATCAGAGCTGAGTGAGTCTGGTGATGACTCCCAAGGTCTTTCGCCGCAGGGACAAACCCACGTGGGCTTAGCGATTCTAGAACCATCAATGATTGGTGAACCCGCAGATCCATTTGCAACTCCTGTGGAAATATTGCCGGAATGGTATTTCTTTCCTGTATTTCAAATACTTCGTACAGTGCCAAATAAGTTATTAGGTGTTCTTTTAATGATTTCTGTACCGGCAGGATTATTAACTGTACCGTTTTTGGAGAATGTTAATAAATTCCAAAATCCATTTCGTTGTCCAGTAGCGACAACCGTCTTTTTTATTAGTACCGCAGTAGCCCTTTGGTTGGGTAATGGAGCAACATTACCGATTGATAAATCCCTAACTTTAGGTCTTTTTTAAATTGATTCAATTAAAATATTCTTGTGATAGGTCCTGTTCCTGGTCAGAAATATAGTGAAATCACCTTTCCTATTCTTTCCCCGGACCCTGCGACTAAGAAAGATGTTCACTTCTTAAAATATCCCATATACGTAGGCAGGAACAAGGGAAGGGGTCAGATTTATCCCGACGGGAGTAAGAGTAATAATAATGTTTATAATGCTACAACTGCAGGTATAGTAAGCAAAATAATACGAAAAGAAAAATGAGGATATGAAATAACCATAGTGGATGCAGCGAATGGGCGTCAAGTGGTTGATATTATCCCTCCAGGAGGAAAGGAGGGAAAGCGAGGAAGAAACAGATGTAGAAATAGAAACCACTTCCGAAACGAAGGGGACTAAACAGGAACAAGAGGGATTCACCGAAGAAGATACTTCTCCTTCCCTTTTTTCGGAAGAAAAGGAGGATCCGGACAAAATCGATGAAACGGAAGAGATCCGAGTGAATGGAAAGGAAAAAACAAAGGATGAATTCCACTTTAAAAGGACACGCTATCAAAATATAAAAAGACCAGTTTATGAAACTTCTTACCCTCCGGATGGAAATAAAGAAAATTCGAAGTTAGAAATAGATAAAAAAGAAAAATCTCTCTTCTGGTTTGAAAAACCTCTTGTGACTATTCTTTTCGACTATAANGCCCCATTCTATAATTTCTTTTAATTACCTCTCGTGAGAAAATGATCCCACAAACAAAGGAATTGCATAGTACGAAATAACATAAAAACGGATTCATTAAAAAATCCCACTCGATATTCAAAATTGTTTATTTTTGATTTCACAGGAATCAATAAAACAGAAGAAATATTTCAATCCGGTTAAATTTCATCCAAATGTAGTAGGATCAGAATGAAGAGAACTATTCTGATTTCAGCGAAGTTGAAGAAAAAAAGAATTTTATTTATCTTACACATTGGGGTAATTCTAGAAGTTTTTTGATTGAATTATAATACAAAGAGCAAAAAGAATCGAATAATTATTCTATGATTCATAAATTTTGACTAGATCTATGTATGGGATAAACAGTTGTTGGTGAAAAATCAAAAACTGTAAAAGTCGAATTTTTATAAAAAATGGAATCATAGTTTAAAAACCTAAATAGAATCATGAGCTAAAAGTATCCATTAAACATAGTTAAAAAAAATTATTTTTATAGTTAGAATTAGTTGGACGTGCCTATCAAAATAAATTGAATATGAATGACTCACTATTAACTCGGTTTCTGGGCCATAATCATTCTGTAGGAGAGATGGCCGAGTGGTTGAAGGCGTAGCATTGGAACTGCTATGTAGGCTTTTGTTTACCGAGGATTCGAATCCCTCTCTTTCCGTACTAATTCAACAATGTTACTNTAGGAATCAATAAAACAGACTGCGTGGTCTGGAGGTGGGGAATTCAACAACTAGGGGTTCAATTGGGTGAGTGGGGATGGATGGATGCAGGGTAGGGGAAGGGATCATTTGTGGGGAAGAAGAATCGATTATGGCTAGAATGGCGGGGGTGACTTTTGGGATCACCAATGGCCGTTGTAGTTGGGTAGAAAAGGAACAAACGCGCCTATTAACAGGTCAGGGGCGTTGGGCTGCCATTGGGAAGGATGTCTCGATGTAGCTAGGCTTAGGAAGAGGAAGGGGCAACATCGGTCATTTGCTTAAGCATGACCAGTTGGGCTTTTTGTGAATGGGAGGATGATTTTTTAGAGGTCATTGGTTGAGTAAGAAGAATCAGGTGAGAGATTGAAGAAATTCGCCGAAACTTGCAGGAAGATGCCGAAGAATTCAAGAGCAACGATTTGGAAAGTCAGAAATGAAAGAGGAAGAATGAAGGTTTGAAGGGTTTATAAAGAAAATTTTGGGCGCGTGGTATGAGGTGTGATGTCACTGCGAAATGAATGATTATTAAATGTGTCCTGACACATGTTGGTGTCCAACGGGGCATGGCTAAACATCCTTTCAAATTCTAATAATGGTTTAAAACCCTTGACATTTGCCCCAAGCGTCAAACTAGTTAAACGCATGTATTCTAATTTCGATGCCTTGTTTAACTAGGTAATCAATTAAGCATTTATGAATCCATCAATTATCAATTTCAAACATCAAACAAACAGCCATATTACAAAAGCATAAAATTACAACAAAGAAAATATCTTAAAGCAAAATAATCAAAAGTAAAAAGATAAAAGAAGAGATCTGTCCCTAGAGAATGTGAGGGTGATCGATGCAGGAACCATCAAGTTTTCCTCATTGAGATCTTTCCAAGTCTATGGAGACTTTAACTCTATCAATGTCGCCTCCATAATAGGGTTTTACCCTTTGACCTTTCACTTTAAACGCATTTGTATCGTCTTCGTTACTAAGCTCCATGACACCATGAGAAAAAACTTCTTTGACAACAAATGACCCAAACTATCTTGATTTAAGTTTTCGTGGAAACAAGTGGAGTCCAGAGTTAAATAGAAAAACGTTTTGGCCCACACACAAAGATTTCTTACTGATGTGTTGATCGTGCCAACGCTTTGTTCGTTCCTTATATATCTTTATGTTCTTGTATGCATGTGGCCTTCATTCATCTAGTTTATGCAATTGAAGCTCGCGGGCTTCCCCTGCGATGTTAAGATCTAGATTCAACTTCTTGATGGCCCAATGCGTCTTGTGCTCAAGTTCTAGGGGTAAGTGACATGATTTTCCAGACACAAGTGCATAAGGGGACATTTTGATAGGTGTTTTGTCCACTGTTTGGTAGGCCCATAACACTTTATCTAACTTAGGCGCTCAATCCTTTTGAGAGTTGTTAACCATTTTTTTCTAATATAGACTTGATCTCTCAGTTGGATATTTTAGCCTGTTCATTGGTTTGAGGATAGTACGCAGTTGCCACCCTATGTTGCACATTATACTTGATTAGTAATTTGGAATTCAGCCTGCCCATTGGTTTGAGGATAGTAAGTAGTTGCCACCCTATGTTCCACATTATACTTGATTAATAATTTGGAAATAATGCAATTCAAAAAGTGTGTACCTTCATCACTAATCAAAGCTTGAGGGGTGACGCATCATTCTTGGCATATGAAATTTTGATACGGTCAGCGCATCATGCTTGGCACATGAAATAGCCTCCACCCATTTTGAGACATAATCCACAGCTACCATGATGTAGCTATGGCCGCATGAAGGAGGGAATAGGCTTATAAAGTCAATTCCCCATACATCAAAGAATTTGACTTCAAGAATGGAAGTTAGCGGCATCTCGTTCCGACTTAAAATATTGTTGGTGCGTTAATAGTTATCACATTTGACCACAAAGTCTCTTACATCTCTGAATAGACTAAAGAACCTTGGCAATCATACGTTACCCTCCAAAATGGCCTCCAAAGGGCGATTCATGTCATTGTGACAAAATGCGTTGATAAAAAGTTTCAGGGACATATAGTTTGAAAATGTGATAAGGCTCGTGTTTTTATAATTAAGGTTCGTCCCAATAATAAAACTTGGAATCATGCATCAACTTCTTCTATTATGCATTGTAATCTTCTGGAAACTGTTTGTACTAAGAAGTTCACAATGTCTGCACACCAGGGTGCAAAGTGTTCAACTTTAAGTACAACTTCATTTGGGAAGCATGTGTTGACTTTGGCTGCATTTTGTCAACTTCAACATTTTCAAGTCTTGAGAGATGGTCAACTACATTATTTTTTGTTCCTTTTCTGTCCACTATCTTGCGTCAAACTCTTGTAACATAAGGATCCATCTGAACAAACGAGGTTTTGCGTCACTTTTAGTTATCAAATATTTAATAGCAGAGTGGTTTGTGTGTATGATGACCCTTAACCCTAAAAGATAGGCTCTGAATTTTTCCACTGCAAACACCATCGCCAGTAATTCTTTCTCGATTGTTATATAATTTCCTTGAGCCTCATTGAGTGTCTTACTGGCATAGGCTATTAGATGGAGCACTCTTTCTCAGCATTGAAACCAATGTGGCACCTATAGCATAATCGCTTGCGTCACACATCAGCTTAAAGCTAGTCGAGAGTTACCAGGATGGGTACTATTACAAATGCACATTTTAAAGTCTCAAAAGCCTTCAAATAGTGATTGTAAAAAACATAAGGTCTATTCATTTCCAGCAATATACTTAATAGGCATGCAATCTTTGAAAAATCTTTACAAATCTTTGATAAAAATCATGCATTCTCAAGGAAGCTTTTCAATGCCTTAACGTTGGTGGGAGGAGGAAGCTTTTCCACAACTTCAATTTTAGCCTGATCGACTTCCAGACTATTCTTTGATACTTTATGTTCGAGGACAATTCCTTCATTCACCATGAAATGACATTTTCCCAGTTTAGCACCAAGTTGGTGTCCTTGCATATTTTTAAAACTCTTTCAAGGTTGGCTAGGCAAGCGTCAAAAGAATTTTCGAATACTAAAAAATCATCCATGAAAATTTCCATTAAGTGTTCGAGATAATTAGAGAAGATTGCCATCATGCACCTTTGAAAAGTGCCTAGCACATTACACCGTCCAAAGGGCATGCGCCGAAAGGCAAATGTCCCGTATGGACATGTGAACGTAGTCTTCTCTTGGTTTTCAGGGTGATCATTATTTGATTGTAGCATGAATAACCATCCAAAAAACAAAAGTACTTGTTCCCTGCTAATCTATCAAGTATCCAGTCAATAAAGGGCAAGGGGAAATGGTTTTTTTTCGTTGTTGCGTTGAGCTTTCTGTAGGCAATACAAATTCTCCACCTAGTGATAGTTCGAGCGAGGATTAATTAGTTGTTTTCGTTGAGGATGTCATACCCCCTCCCAGATTACCCTTGTAAATCCAGAAAAAGGTGTGAAAACAGTCAATATCATCCTTTTATGACATCCACTGTCCGTCCTTTAACACCTTCATACAACCACTCAAAATAATTTAACAAATACTCATAAATTAACTTCAAAACATAAATATTGTTTTTACATATTCTTTAGATATACAATTAGGTAGATCAGTTCCTAATCCTAACAACTCAAAGATAAACTATCTTGTGGCAGATCTCGACTTCGCGCAGCAACGGGAACTCCTCTGTTACCTGAAAAGATAAATATAAAAGAAAAGAATGAGCTAAAAAGCCTAGTGAATGATTAAACATACAACAAAAAGGTAACTCACGTCCCTTAGTAGTCTGTCAGTCATACATCTATAACAATCAATCATAAAGAGATTAGCTATTTAAACCTCAGTCCCAATCTCGATACTGTTCTCATTCCTGCTAGCATCTATTAGCTCAACTAAACGTTTCTTCCTCTATGTGCACGTAGGCCTACATTTTTAGGCTGAGAAGCTAGACCCGTCGGTCCTCTGACCATTTCACAAAAAGGTACTCTCACAGGCTCAAGAACTAGGTTTTTGGTAACCCCCTGACCATCTCATGAGGTTCCACCACAGACCTGGATTCTAGATCTTTAGATCATTCAACTATCTTGTGCTAAATCCCGTCACAGGCTCAGAAACAAGATCCGTAGATCCTCTGACCATCCTGTGTGGCGTTTCCCTTCCTCACTACATATTAACATACATCATGTAAGGAAACAACTTTAACACTTAGGAAAGAAACCACTCACAGAAATGAAGTCTCTTCTCTTCAAGTCTTCTTTCTTGCTCCAAATCCTTTGTTCCTTAAAGACCTAGCTTATCCTTGACTCTTGAGTAAACTACTAGGGTTGTGGATCTTAGAAAACAGCAACAAACAACACTTTGAACGCTCAATACACCTTCTTGGACTCCTGGAACTACCTAATGCACGCCTAGACTGCCTGGTGGACTGTTTCCTGGACGCCTGACAGGGTGTGTTAGATGTTTGGTCTTACTCTTGGACACTTACTCCAGCCTTTTGGACGCCTAGTCTTCTAAAAAGTTCTCCAAAGACTCACCTCTTTTGTCTTTCAAAGCTTGTAGAGTGAAAGTCTTGCTTAGAAATTGTGTGTTCAACCTTATGGCTTAAACCCTTATTTATAGTAGCTGGAAGACAAGCCTTGTCATCCAACTTCTTGCCTATGTTTGACACTTTACCATACTAGGTAGCTTCTATGCATAACCATCACATGTATATTAACACTTCACCCTTTGAGGTGTTCAACCCTAAGGGTGCCACCTCTTAATTCCTTTCCACTTCTTTGGACGCATCCTTAAGCCATTTTCGAGCCTTGCCATGTGTCCAACCTAGCTCGGGATAAACACCATGCGTTCAACTTCCCTTCTCCTTGGCATCCACCTTATATTTTTTTAGGGTACACTTCTTTTGCTTGCTTTTAACCAATAAGGTATGTGTTTAACCTTGTTTCTAAGCTTAGATGAGTTGAACTTCTCACATTTGGTCCTATACTTCCAACTCCTTTTCCAGCACATCGTCAAAATTTATCAATCCTTAAGTTCTATGAGTTCATCTATTAGTTTTCTCTTTTCCAAGCATAGTTGTTTTTACTTTCAAAGCATGGTCCAACACTTCGAAAAATCTCACAACGTGGTTTTCTTCCAAACACTTCTACAGTCATTTCTCTCTTCAAAACTCTAACTTGGATAAACACTTTTCTTCCCCCACAATGTATGTTCAACACATACCCCCATAAAGAATCTTAAAATTTTTCTAACTCCACAAGCCCATAAATTCTAATCTCAATTTTTTCTAACTTCACAGGCTTGTGACTAGATTTTTCACCCAAAAGTTTTTTCCATTCCTCCCAAAGTCTACAAATCTCTTTTCATCTTTTATATGGAGGTTAGTTTTGGTTTTTTCGGCTCCTTTCTTGGAACGCATTGTACAAGACTCACCCATTTGCTATTAGAAATGGGGAATATAACTCCTGCTTCTAGCCATTTCAAAATTTCCTTCTTCATTACTTCCTTCATCGCTGGATTAAGTCTTCGTTATGGTTTGATTGATCCTTCTTTTCTTTCTTTGAGTCTAATCTTATGCATATAGTAAGTAGGATTGATTCCTCTAATGTCAACGAGCATCCATTCGATGGCTCAGATGTATTTCTTTAACATTTCTAACAAAGCTGCTTCATTTTCTGAGGTTAATGCGACCGAAATAATGACTGGCAAAGTGTTGCCCTCTCCCAAGTATGCATACTTCAACATTGTCCAGGCTGTTGTGCGTCCAACTCATCTCCTTCTCTTCTCTCTTTGTCATCAAGCTCATCTTCCAACCTTTAGCTTTCCTCCACATTGATTGCTTGGCATCCTTCATGTTCGTCTAGGTGTTTTAGCGCTTTGAACACGTTAAAAGTAACTTCTTGACCATTCACCCTCATGGTGATCTCACCTTTATGATTGTCTATCAATGTGCAACTTGTTGACAAAAATGATCTTCCCGATATAATTTGCACGTTCTTGTCGGCTTCATAATCTAGGATTATGAAGTCTGTGGGCCAAATAAGGTAGTCAACCTTCACTAACACATCTTCAATCTTACCTTTCAGATGTGCTATAGATTGATCTGCCAATTGTAATGTCACTGCTATTGGCCTAGATTCAATCCCCAACTTTTTGAACACAGAGAGGGGCATTAGATTTATGCTTGCCCTTAGATCGCACAACGCCTTGCCAATATCAGTTCCTTCATTTTCGTGGGGATGCATTCTTGTAGCATGGCATTACACTCTTGTGTTAACGCCACTATTTCAAATTCACCTATTCTTCTCTTCCTTGAGAGGATATCCTTGAGGAATTTAACATACGAAGGCATTTGTTCTAACGCTTTAACAAGTGGAATGTTGATATGTAGTTGTTTTAGCACATCCAGGAAGCGTCGAAATTGCCCTTCGTCATTCTTTTTCTTCCTTAACCTCTATGGATAGAGTGGTGATAGCACGTCAGATGATACACTTGTTGAGGTAGTATTTCCTAATGAAATTCTTCGCGCATCATCTTGCTTGTCATGCGTTGAATTGTGTTTTTTTTTTCTTTTTCTGGTGAGTGATTGGTTGCTTGGTCAATTGAGTTATCTATTGGTTTTTTTGCTGAATCTTTCTTTCTGGTCATGGATGTTTAGTCAAAGGCTTCCCCCTCCACAGTGTCACCGCTTGACACTGCTCTTTATTAGAACTCTTTGAGTTCCTTGGTGCTTCGATACTACTGGGCAAAGATCCTCATTGTCTATTCTTCAATTCTCCCACTATTTGCCCCATTGTGATAGATGACACATGCGTCTAGAGCAATGCATCATTCTTCTACATATATTCTTTTAGAAGAGCTTCTAAGGGTGAAGATGAACTCGACGCCTGATGTGATTGTCCTTGCAATTGGGGTTGCCTTTGTTGTCCTTGGTGGAAACTTGGCGGTCCACCTTTAGTTGCCAATTGCACGTCTTGCTGCTCTGTTTGGTGCTGATGTGCTCCCTAAGAGAAGTTGGGGTGATTTGGCCAACCAAGATTATAAATGTTGGAGCAGGGGTTATTTCTTATGAAGCATACTGATTGCGGGTTTTGGGGACACATCTCAAACATGTATGGCTCACATCCAATACAACTAATCGTAGCAACCTGATTCACTACATTTACTTGGTTGTCATTCCCTGCGTTGACATGATTCACAGTCATTGTTTGTAGTAAGCTGGTCATGGCAGCCAATTGCGTTTGTAACGCAGCGACCATTTCGTTTCTAAGTGTTCCTGAGGTTTCTAGGTGATATTAATAAAACTCTCAGGTGTGAGTGGGGATCCTCGCCTAGTGCTCCTCCGAATCTCCCCGCAGTTTGAAGCATTTGAAGCAATATGTTGGTCGTTATAATTCTAATATAAAGTACGCGTCGAGAGTTACTCAAGGCTGTTCGTTAATCAGGAAGTTTTCTTATGAAAACTTAAGTGTAAGCTTCTATAGGTTTCCTGGTGAGTCTATAGTAGAACGCAAGGATTTGTGATAACTTAAGCGTTGAGACTAAATACATAATCTATGCGGTGGCTGTACAAATATTATGTTCAAGAGGTTTATACATAAAAAACTATACATAAAGAATAGATAAAATTTCCTATAATTAACAATGAAGTGGACGCGGAGAATGTTAGTCAAATGTCATTTACAGTCAAATAGCATGCGTTGAGACTGATGATGGAACCATGCGATATAACAGAGTTAATGCAGGAACTAGTTATTACTTAAGCATATCTAAGTATATTTACGTACCTATAAACTTTGGGTTTGAGAATCCCTCTTCCGATGGTTGGACGCCACATTCATCTTATCTCTAAGACGCATGGTAAGTTTGTTTTGGGCAAAAGATGAACTAGATCTTTGAAACTCATCTAGTCTTAATAAATGCTAGAGGTTAACCATCTACTCTCTCAAGCTAGACCGTCATACTTGTTAAATTTGTTTGCTAGACAAATCTATGCAAGCTAATGATATACATTAATCAAGATGCAAACATACTTAACATTTCTTAAGAAAAACTAGCTTCTAACATCTACTCATTCAACATACAAGCAACATGGTGTAAAGTGTTTAATATGGAAATGAATGGAAGATAATCGTCAATCAAACTTATATTAAGAAAATAAATCATTCTCTCGAATGTCATTAACAAAGCATAAGTAAGAAGAAAGGAAATGAAGAAAGAACAGAAATGGAAGACGTCAAGCTGCCACTGGCAGTGTCTTGCTTCATGAAGGCTTGGGATGATTGCTGTCTGATACATAAATGACATAGGATGAAGATTCTCACTCACTAGGAGATGACTCTGAAAATTCTCAGAATCCTTCTCACAGAAGAGTTTGAAACGGAGGCTGGTTATAGTGAGGGAGAATTTGTGCAGAGCTTTCGCCTCTTGAACTCCTTCCTCCCTCCTTTGAATTGAGAAACTTTGGGCTATTTATAGGTGTCGAAAAGGTGAACTCATGATGACCTGACACCTTTGCATTAAATTCCATGCCTTGCTACGCAGACTTTTCACATCGTCAGCCCATTGGTTCTGCCATGATCTAACAACGTGTAATCCTTTTGCATATTGACTCGACAGCTATTGCCCAGGCATTTGTATCTGCTTTTTCTTCTCAACACGCGATCTTTACGCTTGGGCTTGATGCATGGATTTTCACTTCTTTTGTTCTTACAGCATCTTCCTCTCTGGTACTTAGGTTATTTGTGCTTCTTTTCTACTTCATTCTGCGTTAAGAACAGAAAAGTTCATATTTTCTCAAGTATATTCTTTTGTAAATGGAGCCAACGCATGGTAATACATATTACACAATTCAACTGTCAAAATCATGCGTTTAGCCCTAAAGTTACTCTAATTATTCCAAATAGTGAATATAATAACTTGTATTTCTACAAGTTATCAAAGTACAAACTTCATCTCGAACCTCGACCCCAGGAAGGTTGGACGCATAATACCAGGTGAAAAGTCATAGAGATTTGGAGACGCTTAATATTTGATTGGTCTATTGCAGTCATGTGCTAATAGAATTGGGTGTGCTTGAATCTAAGCTTGAATCTGAGCTTGAGCCAATGCATTGTTAGTCGAATTGTTTGCTTCATTAGGTGGGGTTATCCTGTTGATTCGTCATTTTCTTTTCCTTGTACAATCTTTGTCTCTTTTGGTACTTTTCTTTCGAAAGGTTCTCTCGATTTTCAAGTGAGGTATGAGCTCGGGCTGTTTGTCCTTGCTCATATACTTTCAGACACTTCTTCGACTAAATGCATTGTACATCAGCAATTGAGATCTTTGCACCAATCAACAAAAATCAAAACAAAAATTAGTCTGACAAATCTCGGGCAATGACGCCAAAAACTTGTTGCGTTTGTATTCAATTTTGAAAGAAGCTTGAACTTAGTCTTATGTCATGTTTATAATGTAAATACATTTCCTCAATTAAACACAAGTTTTCCTATCAAAACCCAAGTGTAAGTTTTGAATAGGATACCTGAAAAGTCCAGGGTCAAACACAGAGATTTGAGAAGAATAAATGTTAAGACTTTGTTTATTTGATGCGATATGCTATACAAATAATGTGTTAAAAAAGCTTTACAAACGGACGAATTATAGATGAATTTACAAAGGTGTGGAGATAGTTGGGTGAACGTGGAGAGTGACGATGCATGAATAGTGGTGATGGTGAAAAGTGTCAAGTACAAATACAGTCAAAACAACATAATGGAGAAAGTAGGATTGAGAAGAGTTCACTAACATTTTCCTAAGAATTGCTTAAGCAAGCATTCATATCTTAAACTCTAAAATTTAAGAACTCATCTCTCAATGCTTCTACGCCACATCTGTCTTATCTCTAAGACGCATGCAGAGTTTCTTTTGGACAAAAGATCAACTTTATCTTTGAAGCTAACTCTTGTCCTTTGTAAATGAAAATTGTAATCACTTACTCTCTCAAGTCGTTGATTATGCTTACTGAAATTTATTTGTTCTGTAGATTCATGCAAGGTTTTTAGCACACATTTAAACAAGATAAGCACCACTTTACGCAAAACTTGGAAGATGTTAGTTTCATTAGCTAAACCTAATGAGAAATTAATTAGCCATAATGGAAAACGAGAGTGATATGAATGGATAGAAATATGGAAAAATCTAATTTATATTAAAGAAATTGTGAGTCTTTCGAAATCACTATCATAATACAAATAAGAATTGTCTAGAAAATAAAGCACAATGTTGAATGAGCAATGTCAAGCCGTCGATTCCAACGTTTTGCTTCCAGAGGCTTTCAATGATGGCTGTTTGAAGTATTTGCACAGGTGGAGGAGATGGATTCTCACTTTCCATGAGGTGAAACTGAGCTCTCACTCAAAATTCCTCAAAGATAAGCTCGAGGTTGAAGATGGAAATGAAGGTGAGGGAGATTGAGCAAAGCTTTCGCTAGGTTATTTCTCTCTCATGCTTCAAGTTGAGTTCTTGTGGGTTATTTATAGACATCCAAAAAGGTGATCCTCATGATTGCCTGACACATTTGCATTTAATTCCATGTTCTATTGCGCAGATTCTTCGCATCACAGGTTCATTGGCTCTGTCGTGACTTAGTCAAATCAGTCATTCACTTGCATGTTGACACGACAATCACCAGCCATGTGTTTATCTATTCTTTTTCTTTTTGATGCTGGGTTTTTTGATGCGTTGATCAATGATATGGCTTGGTCTCACACTTTCTGACGACATCTTAGCTTGTCATTAGTTATTATTTTTTTCTTTTTATTGGATTCCTACGTTAACAAAGATAAAAATCACATAATTTTCAAGATAAAAGTTTTTGTAAACATCATGAACGTAGGGTTATTCTTTTTACACTATTTTCTTCTCAAGCCCATGCGTTTCTTCTATACCTAACTATTCCAAATAAAGAGTACAATAATTTGTATTTTTACAAGTTATAAGAAAAATGTTAATTGTATTGGATACAATTAAATACCTGGTTTTATTATAAAGTTTATTTGAGTGAGATTCAAATTATAACTTTATGATATGGAGAATTAATTTATATGAATGTGATTCAAATAAATAAATTATTTAATTTGAGTAAGATTCAAATTAAATAGATTATTATAAAGTTTTATTTTACATTAGTATTGTTGGATTTTGTGCCTTAACCTCATGGTTTGTAATTTTTGTAAACATTTTATTTATTAATAAAATACATATAATTTTATTATGACTTTTAGAATTGTATAACACAAATGCAATAAATTAAAATCTAAAGTTATTTAATGAAACTTGAAAAGTATGTTGACATACAGGTGGATCGTGTTCAAGTAATAACCTAAAAGGTCTATAGTATATGGATAAGATTGGGTGTCTTATCCTAATAATATTATGGATACGCCCCACTTTGTAATCGTTACAAACGATTTGATCCTAATCTTATTCATGTGGACATATGCCATCGGTGGCATCCTATACAAATAGTTTGTATAAGACTAGACCACGAAATAATTAATCTCTCTTTATTGCACCGTTGATCGAAGAGAATAATATTTCACAAGGTAATCATGTTACTTCTGATCTGCTAATTTCATTAGATATTATATCTCTCCCTCGAAACTGTATGGGATACTTTACACTCGTGATCTCAATCCTAAGTTTGTTATGAATTTTTGTTTATGAGGTTTCGTCCTTTGATTTGTATGGGTGAGAGTAGCCCGAGTTGGCAACTTAGCAAGCCTACCATCTTGAGGATTAGACTGAGTAGGGAACTAGGAACATAACTACATAAGATGAAATTCGCTCCTTCTAGCCTTAGGAAAAGTGTTGGCTTTTTGGCACTTAATCTCAAATTAATTAATTAATTAATATTTTGATGATAACAAACATGCTATTATTCACTAACAGTTTTAGTGTTTTAAAGTGCCCATCATTTAGAGCTTGGAACAACAATTCCAACGCAATTTGAATCACTCAAATTGGAGCTCAAATGAAAAAGATGCCGCCAAACAAGCTTAACAGAACAATACCCAATGTCTATGATGTGGTGGTCGAATCATCAAAGTGGACCTACTGGAGGATGAAAAGTGGAGGAATAGATAAGTGACACATGGGGCTTTTGATTTTTTGTTGGATTTAAAATGAAAATGAATTTAAAAAGAAAATGAATATAATATTATTATATATGTTTGTGTATAACGGTTAGTTGACTTTAAAAGAAAATGAATTTAATAATATTTTATGTTTGTATCTAACGACTATTTTTTTTCTAAAAAAGGAAAAATTCTCACCAATGATTTGTCTTTTCCAAGATATAAAGGCCCAAATTAAGTTTGATTTTTAACATTTTTCTCTTTTTTTAAACTCATCTTCTTCACCAAATTTCTATCGCAGTTTTCATTATTTTACATCAATCCTCCATAAAAACTCTCCAAACTTCAATTTCTTTCTCTTTATCTAATTCTTAAGAGAGATTTATTGTTTGTTGAGGATTGACTTTTGTTGAGTGCTACAATTGTAAATCTACTCTTTGAAAGAGTTTTCCTGATATTGTTCTTTATTTCTAAATCTAATGTAAAGGGTTACTCTTGAACTCATAACAAAAGTGTTGTAAAGATTCGATTCTCAATTGTGGAAAGGATCAGGTTTGTTCTTATGTCCGAAAAAAGAACGTGGTAGTGGTTCGATGCTAAGACGTGGATGTAGGCTGGTTGTGTCGAACCACTATAAAACTCCGAGATTAATTTCTTTACCCCTTTCCTATTTAATTTTTCAATTAATTTATTATACTTTCTTTGCATGTAATTAATTGCTATAATTTATTCTTGAAATTAACTGCTCACAGTTGTCTATTTAGGTTGATTGAAATTATCTTTGCATATTTATTATCAATTTTGGTATGAAAATTAAAATCGATGCTTTAATGCGTTAATGTCAATTTATTAATCATTTTGGGGTGAATGTATATGTATGAAGTTATTGTTTAAATTACTTTGTAGTTAAAAGTATATTATTTTGTGTTGTGGTCAATGTGCATGATGACTTAGTATTAGTCTTATATCGTGCCTTGATGAGAGATGAGCTGAGTGATCTAATATTAAATGTAAGTTTTCCCTATTAAACCTAAGTATAAGTTCAAATAAGGTTTCCTGGTGTGTCCAGTGTCAAACATAGGGACTTGTGCTAAAAGTATGCTTGAACTTGAATGATTTTAATGTAATGAATGTGAATGAATGCGTTGAATGAATTTATGCATATCTACGGTCATGAATTAATTACAAATAATGATAAGCATAGATGATGATGAATGGTGAGAGAGAGTGGAGTGATAATACATCGAGTGTGGTGATGGTTGGAATGTTGGATGTTAGCGACAGATGCAATCGTAATCAAGTAGCATCTATTGAAATGAAGGAAAAATCAATAAATAAAATAGGGTTAACGGGTGTTACTATCATTTTTCTAAGTAATGCATAAGTATGTGTTAATGTCATTAACTCATAAAAATTAAGAACCCACCTCTCAGTGTTTTCATGTCACATTTATCTTATCTCTAAGACCATGCTTGAGTTAATTCTTGGACAAAAGATTAACTTTATTTCTAAAGCTACTTCTTTTGTTTACTAAAGTCCACAATTAGTTACTCTTTCAAACTATTGATTAGTTCTACTTAAATCGATTTGTTAGATGAATTCAAGCAAGGTATTAAGCACCCATTAAAGAATATGAACTTTAACTTATGCAAAACTTGTGAAAATGTTAGTTCAATCCTTTTAACCCATTAGAAGTTTAGCTACTCATGGTGGATGAAAAACAAGACATTGATGGATGAAAGAAATTGAAAATCATATTTTCATATTAAGAAACAATGAGTTCTTCAATCTCAAGGTTTCAATACAAATTGAAATAACGACATGAAGTAAGTTTAGAAATAAGTGTGTCAAGCCACCATTTGCAATGTCTTGCTTCCTTTGGCTTAGATGGTGGCTGCTTCAAGGAGATTGCACAGAGAATTGTTAATACTCTCTTCACTTCTAGGGAAGAAAACTGAGCTCTCATTCAAAATGGTTCAAAGAAAAAGTTCGAGAGGTTGAAGACAATGCCGAAAATGAAAAGAGAATTAGACAGAGCTTTGACCAGTTTCTTGACAAAAGGTCGTCCTGGAATTGAAGCTCCTTGGGCTATTTATTGGTTTTCAGAAGAAGGTTCTCAGTGTGACACCCCCTCTCTGATTACCTACTTAACTTGAAAGGAGATGTGAAGACAATATACATCACCCCTCTTGTGACACATATTGCCCCATCTTACATATCTTCCTGCACAAACATTCCATACGTATACATTCATAGAATTCAGCCATATTAACACATGATCATAATATAATAATCCTTCCTGTACACTGTACACTTTTATAACATATTCTCTCATAACCCACTTATAAACAACTAAATCTACATGCCACCAGTGTTAAGTATATTACACGTACAACAACGAGAAATTTAATTGTCTTTGGAAACTCGAAGCTTAAGCAGGGCGAGTTGGAGTAGGCAATGCACAAGGAACGTCCTTGCTACCTGGGAGGAAAAGAAAACATGGAAAACGTGAGCTAAAAGCCCAGTGAGTGACTAATTTTGTAAAACTATCTTTTGTTCGAAAACAGGCATGTTAAAATCATAATAACGCCATAAACGTAAACGTGATACAAATAATCATTCCTGCAAAATCATAATTTCAACAACGTAAACAAATCACATATGTTCATGCCAAAATCATCGTATACGAAAAACAGTTCGTTCTCAAAACTTTCCCTTAGTCAGGGCGGAGCAAGACTCAACGCACCCGACGTCGAAAACAAGTAAGACTCGATGCGGAGCAAAACTCAACGCACCAGCATATAACCTCTATGTGCACATAGGAATATGGCGGGTTGCCCAAGTACCTTCTACGAGTTTTAGTACTGGGTCCCAGGGAAACTCACATGGCTTCTCATGTCCTTCAGCATTGAGCCTCCTCTAAAACATTTTAGGAATCGATATTATACATAAATAGTTCACATGAAAACCTTTCATGAAAATCAGGTATATCACGATAAACAACATTTCACAACATGCCATTCAACGTCTTATAGAAAACATATAAAATGTGCCTTATGAACAATATCATCAAACATCATGCTTTTCAAGAAAATAGTTCATCTCAAGCCATATTTCATAAGAAAAACCAAACTGAACATTTTCAATAAACTCGTTTTCAAAGAAAGGAAAGTGTCACTCACAACTTGTCCTTAGGCCCTGAGCGGATTATACGCCTTTCCGAACTCTTCTTGGCCTGTAAATACACATTCTTCAAGTTACGTTTTCCTTAAACTTCCTTTACATGATCATTAAATGTGCATACTTAAACTCTAATCATGATTCACCACCGAGACTCCCTTTCTTTCCTAAAATACACATAATAAGCGAGATTTTGTGTCACTAGCGAGATTACCAACGAGATTTCACCTTACTAGCAAGTTTACTAACGAAATTACACAACAGGTCACGACACTAGCGACACCAGCATGAGTGATACCAGCGACATTACCTGATGAGTGATACTGAGCGAGAGCTAGCGATATTTGTGAGAGAAAATCCTCCTTTACACGACCAGTGAAACCAGTGTCGCTACTCCCGCTCCAATTCTCAGCGTTACCTACTTCCCAACGGCACCCGACAGCAGAGTTTCCTCCTTTCCTATTTGTTCTCACTTTTATCAATTCAAAGTCATATTTCCAGCCAGATTTAGAACTTCTTTCCTTCTACAAACTTGTAGAGAAACATGTTTTCTAGCTTACCTCAAAATTTCGTGGCTTAACTCATCCTGGTTCGTCAGATATTGCAAGTTTTCTCTGCGCTGCTCCATATTGCACAGAAATTTCGTATCAGTAACTTCCAGCTAAAAGTTTACATGTTTCTAATCCATTTCGACTCAAGCATCCTTCATAACAGTTGTTCAACATTGAGTTAAATTACTAACCTTAAAATTTAAGCCCAAAATTCAATCTCTTCAGCTCGATATTCACCAAACACCAGACCTAGTTCGAGCTGCACGACAGCAGATAAAGCTTCTGTTTCAGCTTCAGTTTTACCATAAAATCTTCCAAAACCTTGCACGAAATTGCCCTAGAACTCTTCTTCAACCTCTCCACGATGTGCAGCTGAAAAATAGCATAAAATTTCGTTTGGAAATGAGTAGAATGAAGTCGGCAAGATTTTATAGCCAATGAAAAGTTAAAAACCGACTTCCCAACCTTATCCTTTCTTCTCTTTTTCTTTTTCTTCCCTTTTCTTCTTTTAATTTCCTTTTTCTTTTGTCTTCTTCCCCTTTCTGGTTTTTCCTTTTTTTTTTTTTTTACAATATGAAATTATTAATACTAATTTGCTTAAAGCTTTTGAACGTGCTTACCAATTAAGTGCTTACAATTCATTACCCCCTTTTTGAGAATTTCATCCTCGAAATTCAGGTTAAGTCACTCCGTAAAGAGATGAGGGTATTTGATCTTCATTTGATCTTCACTTTCCCACGTTGCCTCTTCCGCTTTGTGATTTCTCCACAAGACTTTAACAAGCGGTATCGTTTTTGTTCTCAGAACTTGTTCCTTTCGATCAAGAATTTGTACAGGTTCCTCTTCATAAGATAAATCTTCATTTACCTAAATAGGTTGAGCTTTCAAAACATGTGTAGGATCTGGAATGTACTTCCTTAGTAGAGAAACATGAAATACATCATGCATTTTAGACAATGCCATAGGTAATGCCAAACGATAAGCCGACGGTCCTATGCGTTCCAGAATCTCGTAAGGCCCAATATATCTCGGACTCAACTTCCCTTTCCTTTCGAATCTCAAAATTTTCTTCTATGGAGATAACTTCAAGAAGACTTTATCACCAACTTCAAATTCTAAATCTCGACGCCTTTTATCAGCGTAGCTTTTCTGCCTATCCTGTGCAGTCTTCAATCTTTCTCTTATAAATTTCACGTTCTCAGATGTAGTTTGGACTAACTCTGGTCCCATTAACTTTCTTTCTCCTACTTCACCCCAACATATAGGAGTTCTGCAACGTCTGCCATACAATGCCTCATAGGGTGCCATTCCAATACTAGAATGGTAACTATTATTATACGCAAACTCCATCAAAGACAATTGAGTATCCCAGCTTCCTTTAAACTGCAGTACATAAGCACGCAACATATCCTCTAGAGTCTGAATCGTTCTTTCTGATTGTCCATCAGTTTGAGGATGAAAAGCTGTACTAATCTTAAGTTTAGTTCCCAATGCTTGCTGTAAACTCGACCAAAACTTAGATGTGAATCTCGGATCTCTATTAGAAATAATAGACACAGGAGCTCCATGCTAACTTACTATCTTATCAACATACAATTTGGCCAGTTTATCTAAAGTAAAAGTCACTTTAACTGGTAAGAATCAGGCAGTTTTAGTAAATCTATCAACTATCACCCATATTCCATCATACCCATTTGGAGTTTTAGGAAGACCAAATAAGAAATCCATCGTGATATGTTCCCATTTCCACTCAGGAACGGGGAGTGGTTTTAAAAGTCCACCAGGTCTTTGTCTTTCTGGCTTTACTTGCTGACATATCAAACATCTCGCTAGACATTCAGCAATTTCCCGTTTTATTCTTGGCCACCAATAATATTCTCTCAAAGTCCTGTACATCTTTGTACTACCTGGATGCATTGCATATGCAGAACTATGAGCTTCCTTTAGAATAGCATTTTTCAGTGTCAAATCATTTGGGACACACAATCTCCCTTGTTTCCTTAAAACTCCATCGTTTCTTATATCAAAATCCGTTCTTTGGTTGAGATTCACCTCTTCTACTATTTTCTTGAGTACAGAATCTTCCATTTGTTTGCTAACAATCTCACTCATCAAAGTAGGTCTTACCTGGAAGTGTGCAAGCAAACCTCCCAACTTGTCTACCGATAAAGATGCATTTGAATTCTTTAACTCCTTTGTCAATTCTGCACTAATAATATTCAATGAAAAGTCTTGGCTTGTCTCGACTTCCTACTCAACGCATCTGTGGATGATAATTTATAGTGCAATCGTAATCCTTGATCAGTTCCAACCATCTTCTTTGTCTCATGTTAAGTTCTTTCTGATCAAAGATGTATTTCAAACTTTTGTGATCCGTATAGATATGGTACTTCTCTCCAAACAAATAATGCCGCCACATCTTTAATGCCAACACCACCGCTACCAATTCTAAGTCATGGGTAGGGTAATTAACTTCATGTGGCCTCAACTGCCTAGAGGCATAAGCTGTAACTTTACCTTCTTGCATCAGTACACAACCTAACCCTTGACCAGAGGCGTCACAATACACCTCAAACTCCTTCCCTGTCTCTGGAAGTGCTAAAATAGGCGTTGTCACTAATCTCTTCTTTAACTCTTGGAAACTTTGCCCACATTCTTCTTTCTATTCAAATTTAGTTCCTTTCTTAGCCAAACGAGTCAGTGGTAATGCTATCTTGGAAAACCCCTGTACAAAGTGCCGATAATAACCTGCGAGTCCCAGAAAACTACGAACCTCTGTTACTGTCCTTGGCTGTTCCCATCTAGTAATTGCCTCGGTCTTTTGAGGATCTACGCCAACTCCTATAGCAGTAACAATATGACCCAGAAACATTACTCGTTCCAGCCAAAACTTGCATTTGCTGAATTTTGCATATAATTTCTTTTCTCTCAAAGTCTGTAATACAATTCTAAGGTATCCTGCATGTTTTTCCTTGCTTCTAAAATACACTAGAATATCATCAATAAATACAATCACAAACTGATCCAAATAAGGATGGAAAATCTTATTCATCAAGTCCATAAACATTGCTGGAGCATTTGTCAGACCAAAAGGCATCACGAGGAATTCATAGTGTCCATACCTCGTTCTAAAAGCTGTCTTTGGTACATCTGTCTCTTTGACCTTTAACTGATGATATCCCGATCTTAGGTCTATCTTTGAGAACACTGATGCCCCTCTAAGCTGATCCAACAAATCATGTCTTGAATGATACAATTAATATAATATATTTAAATACATTATTGTTGGGGCGGGTGTGTCCTAAATCTCTTGGGTCTCGTAGTTCTATAAATTGTAAATACATTTTATTTCTTCAATAAAACAAGAAGTTATTTTATTTATCTCTTTCATTAACTCAATCTAATAAACTAAGATTCCATGGTTATTTTATGTAACTTAAACATGTGTGTGGTTGACATACGAGGTTGGATCTTGTTTAAGTAATAACCAAAAGGTCTGTGGTATAGGAATAAGGTTGGGTGCCTTATTCTGGTAACACTATGGATACGACTCACTTTGTAATTGTTACAAAAAGTTGTGAAGTGTTACAAACGATTTGATCCTATCGTTCAGGTGGAGACATATGAGCGGGAGTATCCTATATAAAGAGTTTGTATAAGACTAGACCACGAAATATTTAATTTCTCTTTGTTACACTGTTAATTATAGAAATTAATATTTCATTGGATGACTATAAGCAACTCGACCTGAATTTTGAATGAGTTATGAACTCTTGTCTATGAGGGCAATCATTTGATCTGTATGGGTGAGAGTGGCCAGTCGCCAACTTAATTAGCCAACTATTTTAAGGATTTGTCTGATTAGGGAGCTAGGAACATATCTTCACAAGATGTAACTCACTCACTCTTGTGTTTAGGGTGAGTAGATAAATGACTCCCTTAAGGGATGATTATGGGTCTTGAACAATGAGGCCTCACCCTCTCATTGGCCTGAGGGGGGTTAGTTTATAGTTGGACTATAAACAGTTTGCTCATTAGAGGGATTGATGGTACTTAAAGAGTTAAATATAACTATAGAGGAAAATGGTAATTTGACCAAGGTGTAGTTGTGAGCAATTTGTGAAGGGTTGACTTACTGTTGATTAATTAATTTTGTGGACACAAAAATACATCTATAGTGTGAAGAGTGCAACTATAAGTCTTTAGTGGAGTGATCTACACTTAATGAATATTGATTAATCTAATTAAAGAGTTTAATTGATTAATCTCATATCATTGGAGCTTCTAACTATAGTCCATAAGGTTCTCTTACTAGCTCATTAAGGCTTTGTATAAGAATCAAACATATTGGTTTAATTTGAATTGTTCAAATTAATAAGGGAGTTAATTGTATATGATACAATTAATATAATGTATATAGAAACATTATAATATAAAGTTTATTTTGAATAAGATTCAAAATTTATACTTTATGTGGTGATAATTCCTCTTCGAAAAAATAGATTCCCAACTGGAACCTATAATAAATTTCACCTCGGAAGCTCAAGCCTTTTAGAATCATAAAGAGATATGGTGACAACGCTTACAAGATTGAGCTACCCGACAACTTACACATTAACTCCATCTTCAACATTGCTCCCACCAGACTAATTTTCTTTTTCTACTTAAACTCAAGGACAAGTTTTATTTAATTTGCACAGAGGGAATTTGATGTAATCCCAAAGTTCCAAAAAGCTTTCTTTTTATTTTTTAGACAACCTTGTATCCGATTCTCTAAATTATAAGCTTATATAGCCCAAGTTCTTTAAAATTCTTTGTAAATAACCTTTAGTAGAAAGTTATTGTTGGTAACTATTTTAATAGGCTATTACAAGAGTTTAGTATTTAAACTAAACTCAATCATCATCTTTAATACATCTTGAGTTATTTTTTAGAACTCTCTTTTCTTTCTCAACATGACACGTCAGATTATATATTTACATTTCAAGATATTTGTGCTTCTAAAATTGAATTATCTAAAAAAATTTAATACAAAAAAATTTAATTAATGTTTAGTTTTAACTTCAGTAATTTCAAGTTTCAAAAGAAATTCAATAATTTCAAGATAACGTGTGATTATGTTCATTTATGAAATTAGTTCATAGTGCTTAATAGTCCTTTATGATAATTTAACTTATGTATAAACATTTTTGGTATAGGAAAAACCAAACAAAGTTATGTATATAAATACTTATAAAAAGATCTAACCAAATATGCAAGTGTTAAATTTTAAACTTATTTTATAGAAAGTGTTTTAAAAAATGTATTCTTGAAAAACACTATTTTTCATAGACAATCCAAACACACCCTAATATTACAAACTATTGTGCGTTTCAACTCTCAAACCGGTGGGGCCTTTCGAGGTGACTGATAGCACCTAAAATGTACTATCTTCCTCAGTTTAACTCAGGATCGTTGTGCTGTTTAACGTGTCTATTGTGTTATTTTGTAGGTTTTGAGCACTTAATAGTTAGAACGGGGTGTTAACACCAAAATCGGGCTAAAACAGGCCAAAACGGAGTTCCACGACATCAACCGGGAGATAGAATTCCAAAAGGACAAAAATGCCCTTGAAGCCACGGCGCCGCTGCGCTTTTTCCCGAGATGCTCTACTGACGAAGTGCAACAAGTGCCGCAACGCTCCAAAAATTTCACGTAGACAAATTAGCGTCAGCGCCGCGGTGCTAGGGACAGACTTAGGGTTCGCAATCAATATCATGTCTGCTCCTGTTTATGCTGATTTTCAATCTCATATCCTACACCCAGCTGACATTGTAGTACAATTAGCTGATCATTCTCTTGTTAGGCCAATTGGTATAGTTAAAAACATGCTAGTTAGAGCCAATGGCCTTTGCTTTCATGCTGATTTTTATGTGATCAATATGGACGTTAATTCTACTTCTTCTGCTTCTCCCTTGTCTGTGCTCTTAGGGAGACCCATTTTAAAGACCGCGAAGACGGTGATCGATGTGGATGAAGGGTCCCTTTCTCTAAGGCACAGAGAAAAAATTGAAAAATTCTTTATTTGTAATGATTCCTCTACCACTAATCCTGTGTGTTTTAGCTTTGTGATTTTCCAAGATTGTGGTTAACACCCTAAGTTGGGGGTGTTGTATGTGGACTCGGCTTTTCAAGTGGATACGAATAATGAAGCCGAGTATGGTCGAGCATAACGACCTCAAAAAATTGCGCTACCTGGAGGCAGCCAAGATTTATATTTCTGTTATTTCCTTTTCTTGTTTTTATTTTTGTTGAGCTTAATGCTTCCTACCTTTCTTGATCTTTTAGGTTTTTCTTGCATGAAGAGAGTTGGAAAGAAGACTACTTTTACGAGCCAGGCTTCACTGCCATCCTTCTTGCCAAATTTCAGGGAAGTTTTCTGTTTCTCTTTTCATTTATCACTTGTTTTTCTTTTCTTTTCTCATATTGAGGACAATGCTAGATTTTAAGTTGGGGGTGGGGAATGTCTGTGTTCTGGCTGGAGTCCTTGAGCATCTGAGCTCGAATTAAATATTGTGTGCTTTCATGTTTGCTTGCTCATCTGTGCTTGGTTCGTTATGATGACTGGTTGATGACACACTCTTTTTGATTCTCTTGCGTGATTCAATGTTTGAAGTGATCGATCATGATTTTTAGCCCTTTTTAAAATTTTTTCTAATTTCTCATGTACGCTTAAGTTCTTTGTCTGCCTATATTAGGTCCTGCATGCTTAGAATCATATTACTTAGTTTGAATTTTTGTTGTTACCTCGATAGGCCTCACTGATTGGATAGTGTCTTTTATGATGGGTTGTAATGTAATATTGGGGAAGAAAAAAATATTTATATGCCTGCGGAAAAAGAATGTTGTGCTTTAAAGAAATATCATATAAAAAAAAGCATGAAAAAGAAAGAAAAAAGAAAAAGAAAACTTGTAATGATATGCATGACTAAAGGTAGAAAGAGCTGCCTTTGTGTGATTAGTTAAAACACTCGCGAGAAAAGAGTGAGTACAGTTCCCTACGGTAAATGTGTGAAAGCTAATGCCCTTAGGTAAAATAAATGCAAATTTAGGGCCCTAAAGTTTGAATTCAGGTACCTTAGTTGAAATATTACCGCTTTGATTCTTTTGGACACTTGTTGATTTATGCATGAGCCACCATTGGAGGAAAACAAATTAAGAGCGATTTAATGCAATTCCGGGGTGCTAGGAGGTTAATTAGAAGGGCTTTGAACTCACCTTTGCATGAATTGGTCTAGAATTAGTCTTAATCCATGCTTCATTGATTGATTATGAACCAATATCATTGTGAATGCAAGTTGAATCTTAGTGGACTGTTGAGACTTGAGTAACGAATCTTGCATGATTGGGTGAGCATAATTTTGTTTGACTATGTACATTATTCTACCTTGCTCAAGGATGATCAAGAATTAAGTTGGGGGTGCTTGATAACACCTAAAATGTGTTATCTTCCTCAGCTTAACTCGGGATCGTTGTGCTGTTTAATGTATCTATTGTGTTATTTTGTAGGTTTCGAGCACTTAACAGGTAGAACGAAGTGTTAGCACCAAAATCGGGCTATAACGGGCTAAAACGAAGTTCCACGGTATCAACCAGGAGCTAGAACTCCTAAAGGACAAAAATGCCCTTGAAGCCACGGCGCCGCGACGCTTTTTTTCGAGACGCTCTGCTGACGAAATGCAGCAAGCACCGCGCCACTCTGAAAATTTCACGCGAATAGATCAGCGTAGCACCGTGGTGCTCGACAAATTTTATATAAAGAAATTTTCGATTCTAGGTTAAAAAGGAGCAGACCAGCCGACTTTTGTCTCCATTCTCTCATCTTTTATTCTTTTCATCCCTAGGAACTTGAACCCACATTGGCTAAGGTAACATTTTCTAGCTTGGGTATTAGGGATTTTCCATTGTAATTGATATTCTTTTGAGGTTTTGAACTTAATTCAAGTGTATGCATGATTTAGTTATGAGTTTTCAAGAATTATGATCAATTTGTAACGCTAGTGCTTATTTTGATTATTGCTTTGGTTGTATTACAATTCATGACAATTTGTTGTATGTCAATCATAGGAAGCAATAGGTTAGGTTAGCTTGCCAATCTAGATGGTGATGCGCATTGTTCTAATCAACCTAGAATTAAATCGATAAAACATGCAATCTAGGTTTATTTAGTTGCATGTCCCGCCTAATTTTCCCTTGAACTTAATGCGGTTAGGTTTAGTCAAATTTTGCATGCTTTTCATTGATTTGCTTAAATTTAACTTGTCGACTAGGGCAATTCAATTCTGGCTCTTCCAGTTGAATTGATTAGGTGCTAGCTTCAATGAATTTAGTAATGACGAACCAATGATAAGAACATCAAACAAAGGAAATCCCGTGTAATCCAAGCTAGAGTTTCTTCAATTGAATTTTTTACTTTTTGTACTTCGCGCAATTTATTTTTATGCAATTTACTTTTTCTTGCAATCAACCTTTTTCAAACCCCCTTTGGTTACCTTAAATTCTAAACTTACCAACTGTGAAATTCGAGGGCTCCCTGTGTTTGACCCGACTTGCCACTACTACTGTGGGTAAGTTAGAAAAATTTGTTTGGTACGGAATTGGGTGACAAATTGATGCGCACTTTAAGTGTTAACTGCAAGTGTAAGGGTCATGTTATAATATAAGATGGTTAAGTCCGAATATTGTTCCACTAGAGATCCAATTGTGAAGGTTTAAGTCACTTAGCTATTCTAGAGTTGAATCAATTTTATTTGAGGATTGAAATTGAAAATTATGAGTTATTGAAAATATAAATCAAATAAGGAAAGTATTAAAGTGAGAAACACAAGAGTCAAAGAGAGTTCTAGGGTAATGAATTCTTGTTTATTTCATCATGCAATATTATAGATTTCATGGATCTTATTGTCATTCATATACCTAAGTTTAGAAACTTAATTCCAAGTTATTTTCTCTAAAAAACAACCATTTCTCATGCAACTCGATTGATTATTAATCTCTTAAAACCAATACAAAATTACATGGCATTAAAAGTAGTCTTTAGCAACTTTTATTGTCAACTTAACTACTCTCTTGATAGATTAATAACAATTAATTGTTATAGATCAAGTTAAACATATAATCTCTCAATCATACATCTAACTTAACATATGAAGATGGCCAATCCACAAGAATTAAACACAATAATAATGAAAAGCATAATCATTCCAACAAAACCATGAAAGTCTACAAGATCAACATGAATTCATAAACAATTCATCAAAACCCTAAAACTAAAGAGTTTAGCCACTCATAACTTGAAGCAACATGTTTAAGCAAAATAAACAAAGAAAGAGTGTAAAGAAAGGGAAACTCTACTGAGAAGAGGCTCTTGATTGAGGTAGCACCGTCACGATCTCCTTGGCTCTCACGTCGGAATCCGAAGGGCACCACGACTATCTCGAACTCTTTTCCTTTTCCTTGCAATTAACTCACTCTTTGAACTATCACTCAATTCTCTTCTTTTTGTGCCTTTTTAGGTCTGTAACTTCCTTGATTTGATTTGATTTTCTTTTGATGATTTGGGCTGCTGGAGACCCCCAAATTTATAGAGTTTGGCCGCCCAAAAACTTACAAAAAATAACACATTTTCATTTAAGGAAAACTGGCGCTGCGGCGTTGGTCTATAGCGCTACAGCGCTATTGAAGATTTTGGAACGGCGCCGCGACGCTGTTGGAGAGCGCCGCGGCGCTAGGGCTACATTCAGAAAAGTTTGCTTTCGGGTTTTAGTGCCGCGGCAGCACCGTCTAGGTGCCGCGACGCTGCCCCAATTTGTGCCATTTTGAGTTTTTCAGCTCTTTTTCACGGTATTCTTGCTTGGTTTTGATCTTTTAGTCTTTTCTTCTAATTTTCCTCATTTTAACCTGGAAACCACTAGCAAACAAGTGAAATCTAATATAAACTCCCTTAATTTGAGAGAATAGAAAGCACTTTTCAAGTGCTTATCACAAATTCCGTCCGTTAGTGAAAACTAAATTCACTCAACTTAATCCTTTTTTGAGTTAAAGTTTCTAAAAAAATATGGGAGAGGCTCAAAGAGGGACCTAAATAGATCAAACTCAAGATAATGCTATCCTATTTAATAATCCATCATGCATATTAAAGTCTCATCATGGCCAATCAATATCAAAAGCAATCAACCATAAAAAGTTCCCCTTATCTTTTAAAGCTCAAATCAATTTTTCTTTTTCAAAATTTGAAAGACCATGCATATCATCATTAAAACCTCATTAACATGCATAGTAGGATAAGAAGACCCATAAAATTACAAATGACACCTTCCACCCTAAACTTAGAAATATGCATTGTCCTCAATGCTGAAAAGAATAGAGCAAAAGATATAAGTCTGAGAGAGTGGGAAGCCACCAAACAAGCTGGTGGAATGAGTACTTTTTGTGTTGAATCAAGATCCTGAAAAAGATATGAAAGCATATGAGTCACTCCATTTTTTTTTTTAATAAAGAAAACAAAAGAAGTTAATATAAAAAACTAGAAAATAAAGAAAGTAATAAAACTTGGGTTTTCTCCCAATAAGCACTTGGTTTAAGGTCTCTAGCTAGACTGGACCCCAAGATCATTCTTTGAAGATTAGGTTCTCGATTCAGCATTCTTCATCGCCGATGTAGTGCTTTAATCTTTGACCATTGACTTTAAAAGTGGTTCCATCATTGCCTTACAACTCCATTGCTTAATTTGGGGAAACCTTCACAATAAAGGTCCTGACACTCATGTCTTAGCCTTACTTGGAAACAAAAGTAGATGTGATTTGAAAAGTAAAACTCTTTGTCCGTGTAGAGAGGTCCGAGGAGTGACCTTCTCGTCATGCCATCTAGCGGTGTGCTCCTTGTAGAGTTTGACATTCTCATAAGCTTGAGTGTGAAACTCTTCCATCTCATTGAGTTCCAAGAGGCATTTCTCATCAGCCATATCAAGGTACATGTTTAGCTTCTTGATGACCCAATAAGCCTATGCTCGAGCTCTACTGGTAAGTGACAAGCCTTTCCAAATACCAACTTGTACAATGAAGTACCAATTAGGGTTTTGAAAGTTGTGCAATTGGCCCATAGTGCATCATCGAACTTAAGGACCCAATCCTTTTGGTTGATCTGAACGGTCTTTTCTAGGATTTGCTTAATTTCTTTATTAGACAACTCAACAAGACCGTTAGCTTGAGGTTGATAAGTTGTAGCAATCTTATGTTTAACACATGTGAAATTCCAAATTTTAAGGTCATTTTTAATTTAATTATTTTACATTATTTGGGTGTTATTTTGAGTTTTGTGGCAAAAGATCAAATAATTCAATTTAAATTAAGTGATAAATATTTACTTAAAATTTGGATTTAATTCAATTGGCGAGAATTTATTTGAAATGGGAGGATATTTTAAAATTTGGTTTGATTTAAAAGTTAAGTTTGGATTTGATTTGTGTGGGATTTAAATTTAAAAGGGAAAAGAAAGAGTAAATATATATATAAAAAGGTAGCCCCGTTATGCGTGCAAAGTTAAAAAAAAAAGAAAAGAATTTCTTTGTTTTTTTCCTTTTTTTTCCTTCTTCGTTAAAACCCTCACCGTCAACTCTCTCTCTCCTCTGTGTTCGCCGGCAGCCATGGTTCCCGTTTCTAGTGCCGATGTTCGACTCCGACGTCCGTCGTCTGCATGGGAGGTCTGTTCTTCGTCGCTCACGTGCTTGCCTTCAGCCGTGACTTGCGTTGCTCCAAGTCTGGGTTGTCCACTTGACTCGCCGCCAAACGTTGCAGCTGTCGTTTGCCATGTCACTTGCTGTCGGTCGTCGTGGGTTCCATTGTCGCTTGTGATTTCGTCGACTATCATCGTCTCTTTCGTGCACGACCAATAGAATCTTGAGATTTTCTTGAAAAATCTTGTATGCCCATTTAATTTGGCACTTGTTTGTTGTACCCGCTAATATTTTGGCCGAGATTAATTAACGCATAATGTTTAGGTTTTAGATTCAAGATTTGGAGGACATTAACGGTTGGACCCATTTTAGACTAATTATTAAAGCTGTAATTTTGGGATATTAATCCTTAATTTTGGTGTTTTGCTTAAAATTGTATTGTTGGAGAATTTTGGACCAATTATTAATGCTGTAATTTTGGGATATTAATCCTCAATTTTGGTGTTTTGCTTAAAATTGTATTGTTGGAGAGTTCGGAAGCGATTTTTGGCTCAAACCACACTTTGGATAAGGTTGAGTGGTCTTTTTGGTTAATTTATGGTTGGGATTTGCCCCTTAATGTTGAAATTAAATTTGGTTTATTGTTTTAGGGTTTAGTTCAAGGACTTGTTTGGCAAGGAGAAGTTAAGATTGATTGAGCATATTCGAGCTTGCAATTTTAGGTAAGTGGTTTATTACCAGTTCGCCTACGAGCTGATGCCATAACATGGTTATTTGTGATTATATGAATGAATATCTTGAAAGCAAGCGATGGATTGATTGAATTTCATGCTAGGCCCCATGAACTTATGGATTATTGTGGGCATGTTGATTGCTAATGAATTATAAGGGCATAAACATATTTATGACTATATGAATGTGTTTTGCATGCTTCCTATGATGGTTATTCATATGATTATGATGCAAAGTTTTTGGCAGTTGGATGCATGTTAGATTAAAGGTGTCCTATCAGGCCGTGTATATCCTATGTTTGTGAACCTTTGAGTTAACTAATTATGCCTATGACCGTGTGTTTCTTTGGATCACTACTTATGCTTATGATTGTGACCCTTCGGGTTCACTACATATGATTGTGTGCCTTCGGGTTCTCTACTTATGCTTATGCCTGTACTTATGTTATATACATCTTTGCCTATAATGTGGAGATAGTAGGTCACCCCAGTGGGCTCGGTAGTCGGTCACTTACTTAGTATCTTTATACTCACTCTTTTCTATGTTAATACTTCGAGTTGCATGGTTTGCTCGAATTCCTACAAAAATAGACATTTAAACACATTATACTAAACAAGCAAGCGAGATTAGAGACATAAAAATAGCTCTTTTCGAGAGCTATCAACCTCTT
Source organism: Citrullus colocynthis (assembly GCA_031780015.1). Lineage (NCBI taxonomy): Eukaryota > Viridiplantae > Streptophyta > Magnoliopsida > Cucurbitales > Cucurbitaceae > Citrullus > Citrullus colocynthis. Next base: position 257,926 of record QLSR01000038.1, read on the forward strand.
TTATGGTGATTCTCATGCATACCATCCTGGATGGGAGGATCAACCTTGGATGAGCTACAGAGGCCAAGTTGGGCAGCAAATTACTCCAATAGCGAGCCAAGGTATGACAGTTGAACAAATTGTTTATGAACTTGCAACTCCTCTTCTCACCTCCAACAGGATTTTTTATGGATTAAGGAAGAGCATCTCCAGTTGCAACAGGAGAATCTTCAATTTTGACAAGAAGCCCAAGCTGAGTTTCAAAGCATGGTTGACCTTGTTGCCAAGCTGATCGACTCAGTTCTGAGGGTTAAAGAGAGAGAGCAAGAGTAGATTAGTGTGCATACCACTAAGGTTGAGTTCTTGGAGGAGTTTTACACTTTCACATATGATGATGTTGACTACCCCCTATGATGTTCAGAATCAATATGTGAGGGTAAGAATGAGCCCAAGCTTCATCTTGAGGAGCCCCAGGTGAAAGAGTTATAGGCTGCAAAGCTTCGTGATAGCTCTTGAAAAGAGCTATTTTTATGTCCTTAATTCACTTTGCTTCTTATGTTTTATATGATTAAATGTCTATTTTTTTTTAGGAATTCGAGCAAATCATGCACCTCGGAGTGTTACAGGCCATTCGGGGTTGATTTTGAGATATCAAAAGTAAAATCGGGCACCCGAAGCTCAAGGACATGAAATTACAAAAATGCCCCTAAGGCCAGCGTAGATCAGAGCGTAGTTACACTCTGCTCTATGCTCAAAGGCAGACAGAAAATAAGGCGAGAGCGCAGCGACACTTCCCTGGAGTGCAGCTGCAGTCCAAACTTTGATGAAAAAGGAGGGAAGTGCAAAGTGTAGTGACGCTCCGATTTCTACCCAAAGCGTAGCGCCACTACATTAAAGCATAACGATGCTCCCTCTATTTATATATATATATATATATATATATATATATTCTCTCTTTTTTTTTAATTTATTTTTTTTTGTGTATGAAGATGTTGAGGTAAGCATTTTCTTGATCTTGAGAGCAAACGTATGTAAATTACTTGAGGTTTTTTATTTTATTTTATTTATTTACTTTTTTTATAAACTTCATATTTTGATTGTGCTTCTTTGTGCATATTTAGATGTATGTTCTTAAATGAATTGACACCCCTTTTCTTAAATGTATGTCTTAGCTAATCGATTTTTACTCGCACGTGTCCTTCGTGTTCATCCACACTTTAGATCGACAAGTAGAAAGGGTTATTATATGCATGCTAAGGAATATAGGTTGTCCATAGGCTTTATAATGTATGCTTAACCTAGATAATGAAAATTTGGTTATTCCCATTAGTTAATCAACATTGGAACCCTAAAGCTTAATGCACATGTTCTTGGTTTTAATTGATCGTTATCGAACCCAATTGGAACTCAAGACTTATCGTTTAATTAGGGCTTAGGCTTTAGTTGATAATTAGGGCGCTTATTTACCTGAATTTGATGAGTTGGATACTTGTAGTGTCAGTGAGTCTAATTAGGTTAAATAGGTTGTTGTATAAGCAATCAAATATGCGTTTAATCATAAATAAGTTTGATAGCACTCAAATTGTGCTATCTCACTTTGCTTAATTCAGGATTGTTCTTACCCTTTTAGCGGTTTATTTCTTGATTTAGACAGGTTACGAGCATATGGAGCCCTTGGGACGATTTACAGGTACTTTAGGTTTAAGTGAGATTATTAGCAAGCAAATCAAACGAAATGGAGGAGGAAGTCAACAAAGCAGCCTGGCGCCACGGCGGTAGCACGACGCCAGCGCTACACTTTTTCCAGAAGGCATCCGATTTTGATCTGGAGACAACGCCGCGACGCTGCACTATAACGTCAAGGTATAGTGTGTGTGTCGTAGCGTCGCAGTGCCAGTCCAATTTTTGGCATAAAATGCCCTAGCCGCCAATCATTCGGGAAAAAGAGCAGCACGAGTCCCAAGTTTGTTTTTGGAGTTTTTCACTGCATTTTTCCTTCTTTTCATCTTGAGGAGAATTTCTTTGGTCAATTATTGGGTGACCACAAGCATGTATTGTGGCTAAGGTACTATCATCTAGCTCAGGTTTGGGGTTCATTTCTTAGTTTGTTTCTTATGAGGTTTTGAACAATTTTTGTATTGCAATTTTCTTGTTAATGAATTCTCACATTGTTTGATGTTTCAATTGAATTCGCTTGAGATTCTTTGACAAATTAGTCAAGCATTTTAATTGGTAGTTAAAGATCTATGCTTAATACGTAATTGTTAGGTTTATAGATCGCCAAGTAGTAAAGGTTGAATTAGGGTTGTAAATTGATTTGGCTATTCCAATCTGATTGCATTCATCTAACCAACTTAAGAGAGATTTGTACCGAACACTTAATTAGGCTTTTCCTATTATTTTTTTTGTCTTAGCAATTTCCTTTGAACTTGATGCTGATAGGTTTGCATGTCTAAGATGCCTTCCATCTAAGCATATTAATCTATTCAATCAATAGGACTTCCTTATAGCCTTTCTTGAAGTGATTGGCTAAGTTTAACCCAAGAAAAATTGCACAACACTATTGTAATTAATCAATGATTGGGTAACAAACTGAGAGTGATCCATTTTCACCCTAAGCTAGGTTTTGTCAACTTGAATTTAAACCCAATTTGATTCCTTGCTATTGCTTTTTTTTTTTTTTTTTCCTTGTTATTGCTTTGTTATTAAAGTTAAACAAACGATTAAACACCCCCCCTCTGGTTACTCAACAATAAATCTTTTAGGAGAAGAAAATTTATCGGCTCTCTATGAACTGACCCGTTGCTGTGCTAATACTACTAAATTAAAATAGGGAACAGAACAATTATTTGGCCTAATTGAAAGCTTCGACAACTTTCGGTTCGCTAAAGTTGGTGATAGAAATTACATAGGAATCTAATTGCTCTTAAGAACTTGAACTCCTCATCCTTGGTTTCATTTCCCCTTATCTTTACTTTTCTATATTTAACTTTATGCCTAGTTCTAATCCACACCAATCAATTTATCGCTCTAATTAGTTAATTAAATTTACAAAAAAACTCATACTACTGCTTCCCTGCAGATCGACCCAGACTTACCACTGTTGTTATGCTGTCATAGTATAGGTAGGAGTTTGGTATTATAAATTTCTTTTGATAGGATCTTTTTGGGAATTAAAATGACACCAAAAAGGACTCTTTCACCTCACTGTGTTCTTTCCTTTAGCATCTCTTTTATTTTTTAATATTACTTATCTCATCCTCACAAGTTCGAGTCTATATTTCCTATTGAGTCAGTTCTTAAGTCTTTTATCTTATTCTTTTTCTTTTAAAAAATTTAAAAAATAAAAAAGACATGTCTAGTGCCTTTCAAATGTAGGAGTCTTGTTGAGCTTTGAAGTCTTTATCGACTCAAGCAAGAAAGGACTAGAGAAGCATGAGAATTTCTACATGCCCTGATAGGTGAATCTCGTCGAGCATAGCGACATTAAACATGTTGCGCTACCTGGAGGTAGCTAAGAGGTTTAATTTATTTGCTTTCTAGTTTAGTTGTTTTTAATTTTGTAGTTTAATTAGATTTTTCTTATTTCTTTGTTAGGTGTTTGAAGGAAAAGAAAGTCTTGGAGAAGGGGCAAAGGTAAAGTCAATACCCTAAATATCAAATAGCTCCACCTCAAAGATAGGTTTCATGGGAATTCCTTTTCCAAATTCATTTGGGACGATTTCGCGCATAGTTCTTCTAAACTTTGAGCCCTAAGTCACGTGTTCAATCTTCAATCTCCGTCTTGGTAGGGTTAGGCCTTATAGGTTTCAGTTTCAAGATACTAATTGTTTGTAAAAAATTATTTTACTAGTTGATTAATGAAAATTAATTGATTCATTCATTTGTGTTATGATGTTTCAATGAGATGGTCCCATGCTGTCAATTTAGATATGTGATTAAAAATTTGGAGTTATGTCATTGTTGGAGTTGTGTAGTTACGTAATTATTGGTAGTTGGTTATGTAATTATTGGTTTTAGGAGAAATGATATATTTTGTAATTATCTGATTTTGATGGCATATAGAATGCTAGAAAAATCGGAGTTGTGTAGTTGGTGGTTTGTAGGAGTTGTGTAAAGTTGTTGGGTTTGTATGAGTTGTGTGAGATTGTTGCTTTGGCTTGAGTTGTGTATAGTACTTGGCTTTGTTTCGATTATTTATAGTTGTTGCTTTGCAGGAGTTGTGTATAATTGTTGTTGTGTAGTTTTGTGAAGTTGTTGCTTTACAAGAGTTTTGTGAAGTTGTTGCGTTGTAGAATCATGTAGCTATATGTTAATTTGCAAGAGTTGGGTAATTGATGGTTTGTAATTTTGAGCTAGCTAATATTATGTAAGTGAGTTGATATTTTTGTTGTTTGTATACAGGTTGGATCCAACTTGTTTAGGGTGAATGCAAATTGTAGGTATAAAGCTTGCTTAGGATCGATTACAAGCTACATATGAGGGGGTGGATTATCCCCCAAAACCCGAGAGGAGATGTGAAGACAGCAACCTTGACTCCTCTGTAAGGTTCACTGTCCAACCACTAACACTAAAGACGACTTAGATGAGGTTCTTGCATAGGCAAAGCATCCCGAACTCGCTCGCTACCTGAAAAATAGAAAAACATGGGAAAGTGTGAGCTAAAGCCCCATGAGTCACTAGTTTTATAAAACCAACTTTTATTCAAAAACAGACATGTTAAATCACATAAATCCGTTCCAAATCGTATAAGATCGTTCTAGAAAAATTATATAGAAAACCAGTTTAGTTTCTCAATCATTTTCCTTAGTTGAGGCGGTGCAAAACTCAACGCTCTCAACATCAAAAACAACCCTAGTTGGGGTGGAGCAAGACTCAACACACCCAATGTTGAATACAACCTTGGCTCGATATGGAGCAGAACTCGACACACCAACAATATCAACCTCTATGTGCACATAGGAACATAGCGGGTTGCCCAAGTACCTTCTCTCCATGTCCCTCAGTACTGGGTCCCATATCAATCCACTGCTCAAGTGCCTTCACTCGTGGTCCCTTAGCACTGAGCTATCATGTATTGGATTTCCATATACCTTCTCACAAGGTCCCTCAGCATTGGAATCCATTTCAATGAACTACTCAAGTGCCTTCACACGTGGTCCCTCAGCACTGAGTATTATATATCGTATTCCCCATAATCAGTTCATAGAGAAATCTTTCATAAATAATATCTCACAAATATGTATTTCAACCTTTTATAGAAAATAGATAACATGCTTCATAAATAATATAATCAATCATCATGCTTTTCGAGTAAACAATTTATCATCAAACCACAACTTATAGGAAAACCAGAACAACATTTCCAATAAATAAATTTCAAATAAAGGAAAGTGTCACTCACAAAAACCCTTAAGGAATTCCCTCTTTTTCCTTCAAATTTTGCTTTCCTGAGCTTCTTGAACACAAGGCTTGAGACTCTAAATCGCAAGGTAGCTGTTTTCCTTTTCTGGCAGCTCAGTTGGACGCAACCTTGCTCCTTGAACGCAAGGCTGACAGCTAAAGCAAAGTGCAGCCTAACAAATAACTCTTCTGGCTTCCCTTTTGGATGAGTCGACCTCTCTTGGACGCAAAGTCCAACTTGAACGCAACGTTCACCTTGAACGCAGGGAGATAGCTTCCTCCTGCTTCCTCTCTCAGAAGCTCCGACTTTTTGGATCCTTCCTTTTTCTCTTCTTCCCTCAAGGTCCTACTTATAGCTTTGGAATAGAGTGCTTTCCATCTCACTTCTCTTCTCTTTTTGCCACTTGTTTGCCACCTGTCACGCTGCATGACATATCCAGGATGCAATCTTGACACCTCCTCCTTATCAGGTGTTAAGTCTAAATGAACCCATGCAACCTTTACTAATTTATCTTATGTGTCCAACTTACTCCAATATACAAACTATCCATCCAACATAGTGTTCCTTATGCGTTCATATAATCCTCTTCCAGGTTTTAGCTTCATTACTTTCTTCCCTTACTCTTGGCCATTCCTCGTTTCTCCACCGCATACTACTATGCGTCAATGTCTCAAACGCACACTACTATGCGTTTGTGCCTTACTGCATAATACCATGTGTCCAACTCTCTTCCTTTATGTCCAATCTTAGTTACAAGTCATTCTCTTGTGTGATAACACATTCGACGATGTGGTTTACCCTTGATAACCAAATCCAACTCAAGACCTTCCTTTATGCGTTTGCACTCTTTGCGTTGACCTTTACTTCATTCTGCGTCCATGACCTTCCTTTTATCCTTGAGGATTCCTTGATTATCCCTCTATGTGTCATTGAGTTATATTCCAAGGTTGTTCATTTAAACTTTTCCTTGTACTTAACTATTTTTCTTATGATAAATTAGTATGCGTCCACCTCCTGCTCCCAGTCTTTAAGCTTACTTCTCAACCTTCTAATTTATCCAATGCTCAAGAACATCCCTCGATAGAAGTCTATGCGTTACTCAATCTGCGATAGTATTCTTCCCCCGGTTTCTCCTTATGTGTTTATCCTTCCTTTCCGAGACTTAGATTTCTTTCCAACACTCCATGACTTAACTTTATTCCTTTTTTCTTATACGTCCTACCTTCGCCAAAGCTACATTTCCTTCCTTAATTACTTCCTACGTTCACCCAAAATCAAGGTTACATTTCCATTTTATCATGGAGCTAAGCTCCTCAACGCATAGCCTTAACAACCCATGGTAGCCACCTTCAACGCATAGCAACCCTTCAATCATAGCTACCTTGAACACTTGATGACCTTATCTATGTTTGCTATGATATACCCGAAGACTTCTTTACCAACACCATAATCCTTACTAACGCATAATAAACCTTCAATGCATGCTACTCACGCCTTAAGGTTCTTCGGCTTCTCTTATCTTTCTAGCTTAACATCCTCCAGAACTATTCCCATAAATTGTTAATTTCCAAAACTAAGTGTGAGCCATGTGATTTCCTCTTCTTCCTAATTCAAGTTTTTCTTTTCCAAACTTTAATATCAATTTCCTTCCAAATTAAAGTACCATACATTCATGCTTTACCATCTATGCGTCAACTTGATTATGTTCCAAAGATACATCTAACTTATAACTAATTCACAACTATGCCTTCAATCCTTCATTCTCACTTTTAGTGAAATATCCATTCTTTTCCTAATACTATGCGTCCAACTAGTCTTCTTATCGCATAGTGATACTTCCCAAACATAGTTGACACACTCGAAAGATTTCCTAAGTCCTTAGATCACCTTGCCAAATCACCTAACATAATTCTTTCCAAACTTCTTAATGCCTTCTTCTTAAACCAAAACTCCAGCTTACAAATCACTTTTCCTCCTTCCATTCATCTTAACGCATACAATTTCTTGGCCAATAATTCAGCAATTCCACAAACATAACTTTTTTGTTTTAAGAATTTCCTAACTCCACATACTTATAATCTTAGCTCCACTATTCTTGTCTTACTTCTTTTCTTACTAGCCATCTTAAGTACCTAGGTTCAGAGATAGGGTATTACAGGGGGTCTCAATGACTTGAATTTTTTTTGCTCAAATTGTTATAGTTGGGTAAAAAACATCAACAAAAGTTTATAGTTGACGAGCAAAAACTGTCAATAAAAATATACAATAATGCAATTTTCTTGACATACTAAAAACGTCAATAGAAAGGGTTAACTTACCAATTTTTACAAATCGTTGATAGACAAAAAAAGTCAGTGTTTGTGATGTCCCAAATTTTCATGTAATTTTTTTTCTTAAAAGAAGATTTTAATTATCTTGAATTATTTGGTTAGTTGTTTGAACTTTAAGGCTTTAATTGGACTATGTTGAGAAAATAATTCAATTTAAAGTAATTGTGATAAAAGATTTTTATTTAATTCAATTAGTGAAAAATTGAATTTATTTGGAGAGATTTAACAGTTGGATTTAACGTGAAGATTTGAAATTGGGTGAGATTTAAGAACTTGATTAATTTAAGAAAATATAAGTATAAGTTGGAATTGAATTTAAGTTGGGAAATTGATTTATTAGGAGATATTTTGGTTAAATAAATTATTGAGTGGTGGTTGGAAAAGATTTGATTTGATGAGTTGAGGAATAATATATTAAATAAGTTGTGTTTTGTTTTGGGAAAACAAAAAGGAAAAGGAAAAGGAAAATTTAAATATATATATTTAGGGTTTTGGAAAAGGAAAGGGAAAGAGATTTTAAAGAAATATCTATATATATTTAAGCCAATCTTGGATTTTAGTGGGTTTTTATCTGCCATGCAAAAGCTGCCGCTCAACTGCTCTCTCCATTCAGCTGCACCCGCATCATCCCTTTTCGTAGGTTATGCTGCGATTTCAAGATTTGGCTAGGCCATGATGGTTTTGGTAAGTATTGTTGATTTCTTGTAATTTCGTGAATACCCAATGGCGTTGGTTTTAATTGTTGTTACCCTTAGATTCAAGTTTTGAATTTTGAAACCCGAAAGCGAGCTGTCCAAGCGGGTTAAAGGGTCCATTTTGGGTTGATCCATTGTTTGAGTCATGAAAGATGACTGTGACAATTGCACTTTGGGTAAGAGATTTGGTCCACTTGTTGATTTCTCTTGTGTACCTATTTTGTTGGTGTAGTCTGTGATACCTTTGTGTTGGTTCTTAGATTTGTTTTCGAAGGGGCTTTAGAGAAGGTGGAGATTGAAGTAGTTAGTGGTTGGGAATCTGGAATTGGGTGTTTTGGTTGGCGTTGGCTTTGGTCACTTTTAGGCATATCCTAAGGTAAGAGACTTACTACTGAGTCTATGCAGACGCCCATGGCTACTTATTGACTGATTATTGCATTGACTGGTTCTGATTATGGTGTCTACTAGTATGATGGTTAATTATCTTATTACTATGGACGGAAAACTCTAATTGATTATGATAGTGATGGTTGATTATGTTCGTGATGACTGCTATGTCACGGTGATTGTTATCGTATTTATCATGTCCTGTACCTCTATTGACATGAATCTTTTGGTACATTGACTATGATTATGATTATGATTACGACTGGGTGTCCCTCGAGATCACCACCTATGTTTATGTTTATGACTATGACCTTCGAGATCACTGCGTGCCTTCGAGTTTGCTACTTATGCCTATGCCTATGCTTTTGTTGGGTACACGGGTGTACATGATAAAAGGATAATAACCTCACCTAGTAGGCCCAATAGTGGGTCACTTACTGAGTATTTAGTACTCATTCTTGTCATGTTATGTTTTTCAGGTAAGCGAAAGGACACTTTGGCAAATGATGGGAGACAACCTTGATCGTGCCATTGGGACTAGTGAGATGCTTTCGCACAAGAGATTTTATGTTTTCATCCTTAAGAATTTTGGTTATGTCAATTGAATTCATAATTTTTTTTATTTGTTTCTTTCTTTTAAAATTTCTCACAATCAGATGTTTTTTGCGAGATTGCTATTTTATTGAAATTGTACTAAAGGTACCCCAATCAAAGATTTTTAGTTATTTGAATTTTGCAAAAGATATTTATTTTAAATCAAAAAGTTATTTTGATTTTTGTAAAATTATGAAAATGAGTCGTTTTAGATATATGCATGCATATAGTGATGACCTAGTTCAAGCCCTAGGAAGTCGGGTCATTACAGTGTTACTTTACTTTGACATTAGAAAAGTATCAACAAAAGTATCTATCTTGATAGTTTCTCCATATACTTGATGGGCAAAAAATGTCAACCTAACTTATAGTGATAGCCAAAAATGTTAAGATAGGTTTTTTGTTGACATTTTTTGGCTGTCAACAAAACCATCTTTCTTGATGTTCAAGTTTTCTTATATGAGCTTACTTGTTTTTTGCCATCAATATAGGTCTTGCTTGACTTTTTTTGGCCATCAAGAAAATCCAAATGATACATGCCATGAAATGCATTTTTTAATGCTCATTTTAGTATCTTTTCTTATCAAAAGTAGTCTTTTGCAAGTTAAAATCCCCAAATTATATTCCAAATGGACAAAATGAATTAATATAAGGTCTTTGGTTGCTCAGAGTGCAATTCTATCATTTTGGGCCTGTTTTGGGAGCTTTTATATTGATTTTTGGCTGCTTTGCAGAAGTTGTCTTCGATGCACTTGTATCGCCAAAATATGATGTGGCTACATCAAAACCCTAATTTCCAAAAACATTGACCAATCATCGATAAGCATGAATTACCTAGTCTTCACATGTTTTTCAGCCTTGAAACTGATTGAGAAGCTCCAGATTCGTGGATTTCGACCCTTTTTAGTATCCTTGAAGCCTATATAAAGGATGGAAGCGTTCTCTTCATGCATCTAGCTCTTCCATCATGAAATACAACCATTCTTAAAAGATTCCTCACACAAAGTCTTAGAATCTCTCCAAGAAGAGAGTTCCTTTGGAGAAGTTAAAGCTAGGACCCCCTACCCCATAAAAGTGTGTGTAAAGAGTAAGAATTGATCCTTAGGAAAGGACAATCTATTCCTAGGGGAGTTAAAGAGAGTGAGAGACTCATTTCAAGAGAGTGTCTACTGTATTTTGAGCATCTACTTTTATTTCTTCTTTTGTTAGATCTATTTCATTCATATTCATATTGTAATTATGACTTTGGAAGTAATGAAAGTATTTCATGCATTCTTTAATATGAGCTAAATTCACTAAGGGGTTCAGCTATGTAGATGCCCTAGGGATTGATGGCTTGATCATTGTTTAAGTGCCATACCATGCTTGCTTGCTTTTTTCTCTTGTTGATTTTAAAGTTAACTAATGTTAAGTTAAATTGGCCACTTAATTTAATATTCTAACGGAGTTTTAATGCTGAAAAGGTTAGGATATAAGTGGAGTTCACAAGGTAATATCGGGTAATAGCTTAGGTATAAGAATACCACGTCATCTTAGGTATAAGGGACACCATAGGATAAAGAATAAGCTAACTATAAGCATATAGGCTTAGCTCCCCAGGCGCCTAAAGGAACTTGATACAAGACCAAATAGGTGAAGATTATGTCCACAGAGTTAGGCAATGTGTTGGTATGCCCAATCAATTGAGTCATAATAAACTTAGACAAAACATAGTTGAAACCCTACTTCTATGATCGATTATCTTTTTCTTTTTAAACTTTATTCACATCAATTAACAACAATCTCATCTTGGTTACTTTGGCCACTTGATTACATTGCTTTAAAACAAACCTAATTAAATAGCTCATGGGATTCGACTCTTGGAGTTCTATGATATTATTACTTCATCGACAATGTATGCTTGCACTAGACCATATTTATTTTCATTTGCAACACTCATACATGGCTGGTCAACCACCAAAATTGTAGTAGAGGAAGCTTATGTCATCTAGGAATATTTTCAGTACGTTGGCACCTATCACATGATTCAAAGGTATAATAGTCCTTAAAAAGAGAGTGCTAATAAAAACTTGACTAAAGTACCTTGGATGTAGTTCTAGTCGTTCCAAAATGACCTTCATAGCATGAAGAATGACAATAATTTAAGATACTTACAACCTCCTCATGAACCAAGCGATTTACAAATATAGAAAAATTTTAGCGATAAACCGCAATAGACTTCTATCACTGGACGATAGATCGTGATAGACTTCTATCGCTTAGTGATAGAAAAAGCAATAAAAGTCTATCGCTGTTTATTGCAGTCAATCACTGAAATTTTTCTATATTTGTAACTAGTTTGTTATTTAAAAATTTATACCAAATAATACAATTAGGAAAATAATCTTAAAATATAGAATAATTTTAAAATATTTGATAATATGGCAATTTTGACCGATCAACTATTCAATTTTTTAAAAAAGATTCTAAGTCTACCCTTAGTTATTAACTTTTCTTTTTCATTTTTTCCTTTCCTTTCTCTATGTCCGTCGACATCGTCTCCCTTTTCTTTCCCTTTTCTTTCTTTTTTTTTTGTTGCTTCAACCTCTTCGATTTAGTATCTTTGATTCTTTGCATCTTCGATTAGTTTCAAGATTTGCTCTAATTTCAATTGTGAATTCTTCCTTTTCTCTATTGTGAGTTCCTTTTTTTTGTTTTTTCCCTTTTTTTTTTTTTTTTCATTTTTTGCTTTCCATTTTTCAATTTGGTTTTTTTTATTTTTATTATGAGTTCTTCTTCCTTCAAAGTTCACTGTGAAGGGAGTGGATTGTGAGTGCAGCTTGTTGTGCTTTCATGAAGCTTTGCTTTCTTCATTGCATTTTTCACTCAATATTTTGAGGTTTGATCAATTAATTAAGAAGATGATTTTTGATATTGTACAATATTTGTACAAATATATCAATGCATTTTGAAGTTTGATATTTTTAGGTTTGAACTTTTACGACTAGCTTGGTTTTTTTTGTTTCTCTACAATTCCACTATATTAACTTAGGGTTTAGAAGCTGCTATCATCAATAGGAACATATCAGTTTGCTATCATTGATAGTGGATAGTGGCTATCATGTTTTATTTGTTCATTGTATTGTTTCTTGTAAATATCCATTGAAAGACATACCTAGTTATAGACTAGTATCAATGATAGTGATAGATCGATATTTGCCTTTGATAGATATTAGAACCTATTGATATTGTTATTCATGAGTTTTTGTTTTATTTTTGTAGGAATTTTAAAATATGGTTATTCCAATTATTGTTTTTCATAGTGGAATATGGAATGAAAAACATTGTTACATGAATTGCAAATCTACTGGAGTTTTAGTAGATGTACAATGGTTTTTGAAGACTTTGTGAGTTTAATAGTGAAGGAGATTTGTTTGAATGCATCTACTTTTTCTATAGAACTATCAACTTTATTAGATTTTGTTATGAATGGTATTCGAAATGTAGTTAAAATTTGTGAAGATAAGGATGTATCTTGGTTTTTGGCTTTAGTTAAGGAACACAATACAAGACATCCTTTGGTTTTTCATGTCACTAGTTCGTGTTTGGAAGTATCTTCTAATGTTGTTTCTTGTAGAGTTGAGAATTATTTGTCTATTGTTCCTTCTTTTACACCTGTGATTGATGATGGCGATTTTCAAGTGATTATGGATGTACATATTGCTCGTGATTTGAAAGAAACTGATGTGTTTGCTAGTAAAGAGATTTTATCAAATTGTTTTTACTTGATAGCAGTTAACAAGAATTTTGAATTTAAGACTGTAAGATCAAATTCAAGATCAGTTGTTTTTCAATGTGTTCAAGATGGTTGTCAATGGTATGTGAGGGCATCTTGTTATAAGGGTAGTGTTTTGTGGATGCTTAGGAAGTTTATTGATGTTCATGTTTGTTCTATAAAAAGTGTTCAAAGTTCTCGTAGGCAAATTTCTTTGTTCTTAATAGTTGAATGTTTGGAAAATGATTTTAGATTTAGTTCTTCTCATACCTCAACTCCTAGTGATATTGTATATAAAGTCTGCAAGGAAATTGGAGTAAATGTTAGCCCTTATAAAGCATGGAAGGCAAAAGAGCACATAATGAAGCCTTTGAAAGGCGATCCACGTGAATCATATGCTTTGATTCCATAGTTTCTTATGAAGTTAGAAGAAATGAATCAAGGTTTATTCTTCTGTTTCCAACTTATTAATGAGATTGCATGATGTATCACTGATAGCTTCCATCACCAATAACATGAAAATGATGAAAGCTATTGGTGATAGACTAAACCAGTGCTAGAAGCTATCACTGATAGGCACTAATCAATTATACACCTTTTATAAGCTTGCTTAATTGTTTATTTTCATGTTTATCTTATTTTAGATACATTCACGATCTATGAAACTGACATAAATAGACATTTTAAGTATTGTTATATGGCTATTGGACCGTCAATTGAGGGTTGGAAGCATTGTAGACCCAATATTTCTGTTGATGGCACGTTCTTGAAATGTAACTATGCTGGGATTCTTTTGACGGCTTTAATAGTTGACGGTAACAACCATATTTTTTTCTCTTGCTTTTAGTATTGTTGACTCTGAAAATGATGCGTCACGGAGATGGTTTTTTGAAAATATAAAGAATAGTTTTAGCAAACGTGAGGGATTAGTCATTATTTCTTATCGACATCTCAGCATTACGAAAGGTGTTATGAATGTTTTTCCAACTACTGAGTATTGTGTTTGTCAACGACATCTTTTGCAAAATATGAAGTTGACTTATAAGGATTCTTCAATTGATAGCATATTTTTTAGATGTGCAAAAGCTTACACAATTGAAAGTTTGAGTTTCATATGAAATGGATGGAATCATATATCCTACTATTCGGGAATATTTTAATAAAGTTGGTTTTGAGAAGTGGGCACATGCATATTCTAGGAGAAGAAGGTATAATATGTTGATTACAAATATTTCAGAGTGATTGAATAATATTTTGAAAGAGCCTAGAGAGTTCCTTGTTGCATCGTTATTCGATTTCTTAGAGAAATACTTCAAAATTGATTTTATGAAAAAGGTCAAACAACATTATCCATGAAGACTGTTTTGACTTGTTGGGTGGAGTCTGAGTTACAAGAGCAACACAATCAGTCAAGAAGCTACAATGATAATTTTTTATCATGTAGTGGATTATATTTTGTTTTTCAGGTTGATACTATTAGCAATAAAGAATATAAATTAGTTGATCGAGATGGTTATTTTGTAGTTAATTTGGTCTCTAAATCATGCAATTGTCGTGTTTGGGATTTGGAGGAGATTCCATGTGCTCATGCTTGTGCTGTTATTCGTGGGCTGAATTTAGATATCTATGCTTTTGTGTCAAACTATTATTTTTCTAGTACACTGTTATCAACCTATAAAGGATCAGTTTATCCTATTGGAAATCATTCTGACTAGAGCTTTATTGATGTTGATGTAAATGTATTGCCTCCACTAGTTAAACGTCTAGCTGGACGACCACAAAAATGAAGAATATTGTCAATTGGTAAAAGGAAAAAAAAACTCTAAGTGCAGTCGATGTCATGGTTGTGGCCATAATTGTAGGACATGCAAATTGCCACTAGTTGATTAATGATGTATAAGAAGCTTGTTTTGTCACTGATGGTTATCAATCAATTTGTCAATGATAGATCATCAATGATGTCCACCAGTTGTTGCAGATAGCTTGTTTTGTTGTTAATCTCTGTCAATTTATCAATGATAGCTAGTGAAACGAACTTTGTTGTTGATGTATCAATTTGTCAATGATATATCACCAATGATGTCCACCAGTTGTTGCAGATAGCTTGTTTTATTGTTAATCTTTGTCAATTTATCAATGATAGCTAGTGAAATGAACTTTGTTGTCGATATAAGATTCTTTAACCAATATGATCATTGTATTTTGATTGAATTTGCTTTGGCCACAAGAAACAGTGATAACTTTCATCACTGATATCATGATATCAGTGATACCTTCTATCAATGATAGTTTCTATCTCTGATAAGCTTCTGTCACTAATATCACGATATCAGTAAGGTATCAATGATAGTTTTTATCTCTAATATCACGCTATTCTCTAATATTTCAAGTGTTTAATGTGAACAATCTGATCAGTATTTAATTCTTGAATAATTTATTTAATCAACTTTAATTATATGAATATCTAAATGATATAAATTTCTTCTCTCATTGAAAAGTTGTAAAGCATTTTGGAATTAGTGATAAAAACAAGCTATTTGTGAAGCTTCGAAAATTACTATTTCTAACCTAAAAATATTTTTGGAGGACAAATCTAACACAAAAAGTTCAATCCGTTGTCAAACAAAAACCTATCTATTATCAAACAAACACCTAATAATTACATGCAATCATAGTTGTGATATTTTGAGATCAAAGCTTGGAGTATTATCCTTCCACCTTGGGGAATGTTTTGTAGCTTTGCTTAGAGACACCTTCTTTTTGTCTTTTTTTGGATTTTTTGCATTCTCCAAAATTTTCTTGGTTAGTTTTGCTTGTCTCTTCGGCCTCTTCTCAACAATAAGCTCGTCCATGTTTTCAGTTGCAACCTTTGGTATATACTTTTTTGGACTCGTTTTAAGAGTCTTTTCAACAACCTAAAATTATGAAATCAAAAACTACATAACATTTGTCAATACGCTATCAATAAAGTAAACAAAGCTTGCTAGCATTTTTACTGGCAGTGATAGAAGCTATCTTGGATAATATGTTATCAGTGATTAAAGGCTACATTGGTAGTATGATATTAGTGATGGAAGCAATCACCGACAGCATGCTAATCCTACATTCAAAACATCAATCAATCAATACTTACCTTCTTATTATCATTCATTTCTTTTGTTCTATTTTATTCATCTACGTGCTCTTCCTCTTCTTTATCTGTATCCACTTTTTCTTTCTTAACTTTCTTTTCATCTTTAAGATCTTTCTCTTCATCTTGCACTTCTACAGTTTCATTATCTTGTTTCTGGTCATTTTTTTTAACCTCCTTTTCTTGAACCTCTTTGTCCTTAGTAATTTCAACTTCAGTCTACATGCATATATCATTTATGTTATTATACTTATTTATACAAAAAAAAAAAAAAAATCATAAATCTGACCTCTTTGCCTCCAACATCCATAAGGTCCAAACTTGCATCGAAAAGTTCCAAACTAGATGATGGCACTTTGTTCTTCTCAAGAGATTCTGAGATTGCTTTCCACCACCTTCTTCTTTTTGTGGAAGTCCATCATTGATAGCTTCTTTTATATGGCCCAATATAACAAGAATCTCCTTGTGTTTTTCATGAATGTTTTTCTTAATGGCATCTTGTCCCTTTTTAGTTCTTCAATTCCTTCTTGTAGTGAAGCTATTTTTCTTCCAATTGATATTTGTTTGCCTTATTTTTCCTTTTCAATCTCCATCTTCTGTGTTGCCAGCTCTGCAAAATACCTATAGTAGGTTGATTGTAATTCTTGTTCAGTTGGAACCAATGAAGCAACAGAGAACTAAAAGATTAATGAAGATGTCAATGATACTATCACTACTTGATGACATGTTTATGGAAACTATCATTGATTTCAAGCTGTCACTAATTGCTTCTATCTTTAATAACATGCTATCAATGATAGAAGCCATCACTAATAACTCGAAATCAGTGACAGAAGCTATCACTGATAACTTGAAGTCATTTTCTATGTTATTAGTTAGTAATTGGTGATAAAAGTTGTCATTGATAACATAATATCAATGATAGTTTCTATCATTGATAACATGCTAATAATAAATAGGTAAATAAAGAACAATGATAAAAGACTTACAGCAGCAACTTCGAAGATATTGTTGTTAATATGTTATCAATCATTAGGTTCTTGGGAATCTCATTGAGCAATTTTTGGCCCATCACTTTTTATTCTTCTTGCAAATCCAATAGTAACGTTGGATAGTTTTGGTATCATCTCAAAAGCCTAATAAACCAAGGCAAGTGGAAATCTTTGGAGGAAAATTAAAGATTGTTTGTTGATGACACCCTTCTTAAAAAATTCTATAGTAAGTTCAAAAGACACCCTTCCCCATGGATAAGATCTAAATTTCTTTCTCATTGTCCAACATCTTTAGATGCTTCCAACTTACTTTATTATGTCCTTGTGTAGGAATTAAGAATCTCTCTGAAAAATAAAAGTTGGCAAGTTTGACATTTAGATCAATGAGTATATTGGCATGAGAACCTAACAAATTAAAGGTAGGTTGAAGCTCTCTCCTTCCAATTTTCGTACTTGTCTTGAAAAAGTTCTTAATTGTGTTGTCCATTGATTCTTTTTTGCTATAATTAACACCATCTATAGGGTAGTCATCACATTTCAAACCTGTTATTAAACAAAATTCTTTGAGGCCAAATTCTAAAATGTGTCCTATATTAAAGGCCAATATGTTTTGTTTTGTAGTCTTGCATTGCCTTCTAATCAGATGTGATGTGAGTTGGATGGGCACCCTTTCATTTTCATGTCTAAGAAGTGCCCAAAGGACTTTCCCTAAATAGTTGGAGTGATAGCTCATCTAGAGTTCCTATATTGGATAGAACTTCTAATGTTATGTAGAAGCTCAGTTTCAACGGGTTTCTCCATTAACTTTCAGGAACAATTAATACATTTTCCTGTTTATATAACAACATAAATATAAGAAAAAAGCAACTACAAATGTGTAAATTTATAAAATATTATTAGATTATGGACCTTGAGCTTCTTAGGTTTTTTTTCCAGATGTTGATTTTGATCCTTCCAATAACTTTCTCTTTCCTTTCTCCATTTATACCAAAAACAAACAACAATATCACTTTATAGAAATATATCATTGATAGTACCCTATTAGGGATATCACTTAAAGATTCTATTAGTGATATCCTTCTAATGTTATATACTTCTAGTGATACTATTAGTGATAGTAATAAAAGAATATTACTGATAGTAACTATCAAAAATATAAATTGACAGCCAATACACCTAGCATGCATACTAGACCCTTGCTATTTATTGATTTTATGCATAGATGAACACAAAGGAAATACGCAAACAAAACCGATAAGCTAAGACATACATTCAAGGGGAGGGGCATCAATCCATCCAAAAACATATATCTAAATTTGCACAAGATTCAAATAACACAATCATAAGATGAAATTTATACAAAAGTGGAGGTCAAAAGTAATTACGTAGGATTTTGCTCTTAAGAACAAGAAAACACTTACCTCAACATCTTCATGGACAAAGAAATTGAAGAAGAGGGCATCCAATCCGTGGCTACAACCCAAAATAAAATCAAAATCCTGAGCTAAAAGTGCTGGAAATATGAAGGGGAAGAAGAATTTTGGAGAACTTCTTGACCTCCATGGATCCAACCACCCTTTTGCCCTAAAAATGAAAAGAATATATATAAAATCGAGCAGAGCATCGCTACACTCTTGGAAAGCATTGTTACGCTTTAGGTAGAAGTCGAGCTCCTACCCAGAGCATAGCGATGCTACGCGCGCGCCTTCACTTGTCTGTCAATATCTGGAGCACAACTGCACTCCAGGGGAGCGTTGTTGTGCTCTCGGCATTTTCGCTCTCGAGCCTTCAGTCAAGCTGCACTCTTTAGGGGCATTTTCGTTTTTTTTGCGTCCTTGAGCTTCGGGTGTCCAATTTCACTTCCAATAGCTCTAAATCAATCCTGAACGGCCCATGACACTCCGTGGTGCATGCTCTACTCAAATTCCTACAAAAATATACATTTAAGCATATTATGCTAAACAAGCAAGCAAGATTAGAGACATAAAAATTACTCTTTTTGAGAGCTATCAGAGCACCTAAGCGCTTTACCTAGAAATCAGAGTGCCTGCCTAGGCGCCAAGTGGGCGCTTGGGTGCTTCCTTCTGAGCGTGCGCCTCTGTGCATCAAAATCCAAAGTGCCTAGGCGATCTAGGGTAGGGCCTAACTGCCCCCAATTTCTAGCTCTCAAGTGGAAGGTTTTGTGTTTTAAAATAGATTATGCATGATGCATTATTTTGGCTTTATGCCTCGTTGAAGTTACTTAAGATTGATTCATTTAAATGCAAGTTTTCCTATTAAAAACTAAAGTGCAAGTTTAAAATAGGTTTTTTGGAGAGTCTAGGGTTGAACGAAGGGATTTGCAACAATCTGATGTTAAGAAAATTCTTTGATTTAATGTTGTTTGCTGTACAAAAGAATATATGTAAAAATAATGCGTTGAGGTGTCTTTATAGTAATTAAAAATAAATTTACAAGTATAAAAATGGTGGATGGATATATGAGATGATGATGCATGGAGGAAATGGTGAAAAGTGTAAAGTACAAATATAATCAAAACAGCATGCATTGAGATGGAGAAGTCCATAGAAAAAGCAGGATTGAGACGACTTTACTAGCATATTTCAAAGTAATACTTAAGCAGGCATTCATGTTGCAAACTCGAAGTTAAGAATGCATCTCTTGATGCTTCGACGCCACATTTATCATATTTCTGAGACATATGATGTGTTCTTCTTACAAAAGATCAATATTATCTCTAACGCCAATTCTTTTCTTGTTTAAATGAAAATAGTCAATCACTTACTCTCTCAAGCAGTTTATCATACTTACTTAAACCTGTTTGTTTGATAGATTCATACAAGGTTTTTAGCACACATTTAAACAAAATGAAAGCAACTCAAGTAAAACTTAGAAAATGTAGTTTCTCAACCCACTAAGAAATTTAATCACCCATCATGTAAGATGTTAAAGATGATAAGAGATGGAGATATGAAATCAATCAAACTTATATTAAAGAAATATGCTCTTTTTTAAATTAATATAATCTTAATACAAATAAGAAAGGTGGAAATGAAAGTAAAATGTGAAATAAAGAATGTTAAGCTGCCAATGGCAATGTCTTGCTTCTTGGAGGCTTGAGATGGTGGCTATTTGATACAATTTGCTTAGGAAAAAATGGATGGGTTCTCACTCTCTAAGAGGCGACATTGCACTTTCACTCAGAATTTTCTCACAAGAGAGCTCGAGGGCAGAAGGTGGCGATGGTGGTGAGGGAGATTTAAGCAGAGTTTTCACACACTATTTTCTGTCTGTTTTCAACATGAGCTTCTTCGGGGTATTTATAGCGTCTAAAAAGTGGTCTCATGATTGTCTGACACATTTGCATTTAATTCCATGCCTTATTGTGCAGACTTCATTGCGTCATTGATTCATTGGTTCTGTCTTGGCCAGGTCAAATCAGTCATTCATTTGCACATAGACATGACAACCACTGTCCATGTGTCTAACAATTCTTTTTCTTCTTGATGTCGTGTTCATCGACACGTTGATCACTGAAAGATGTGAACTTGGTGATTATGGCAATATTTTTTTGTCCTTTAGCGTTTTTTGCTTCTTTTTGTTACATCTTGCGTTTAAATGAATACAAAACTCATAATTTCTTGGATAAAAGCTTTTGTAAACATCATGAACGTAAAGTTATTCATATTACACTATTTCATTCTCAAATCCATGTGTTCATCTCCTAAATCATTCTAATAATTCCAAATAAAGAGTACAACAACTTATATTTCTACAAGTTATCACACATCCAAATTTAGAATAATGCTTGTCCTCAAGCATCTATATAAATATTTATTGTGATCCACCGCTCAAATAGTTTTAGATTTATATCAACAAAATCTTATTCAGTCATCGCCTAGAAAATATTTCCTAAATTTAGATGCGACAAGCTTAATAATCTACCTTTACTCATTTCCAGTCATTCTTATCCCTCATTTTAGTAATGTACTTAGATTTCATTTCCATAAAACTTCTCTTCATGACAATTTATTTTAAGCTAAAGTATAATAATTATTGGACATGCATTGATCCAAGCTACCAACCTTCGTTTTGCATACCAACTATGGGATGCATGGGGGGAGCCAACATCGAATAAGTACCCCTTCACAACTCAGCTCTTATCACACTTATTTTTAATTTCTTTGCTTTGCAATCGGAGTCGTTTATTTATTTTCATTGATCCTGGACACTCACCTTTGTTTCGACATACCAACTATGGGGTGCATGGAGGCAGTTAACATCAAGCAAGAGGCATTCTTAACTCAACTCTTATTAGGCTAATTTGAGCTGATAGTAGAGCTGTTTGTTCAAAAGCTTTTTTTTTTACATTAAGAAATTTTTATGAATTTTGAATGCATAAGCTCAGACCTCTCCCACCCACAAAATTTTTAAGGCAGTAAGGTCCTCATTGCTGACATCGAGTTATGAGATTGACTGAGAAAATTTTTATAAAAGAGGCTTGAGGTTAAGCTTATGCGCATATTATATTCAAGGCAGGGAACAATAAAGCAAGAAATAAACACAAGTAATAAATGCAAGAATAAGTATAGAAGAATGATGTATGAGCTGATTATTTTATTGATATAATATAAATAAACTATGTTCAAAAGAATTTTTACAAAAGAATAACAAATACAAATACAAAGAAACCAAAACGTCAACACCCCGAAATTTAATACCTCCCCGCGTTATCGTCATTGTTGGGTGTAGGGGGAGGAGTAGGATCATTGAACTGTAGGGGCTGTTGGAAATGAGGAATAATGGGTGCCGAAATTTGTTGGACAAACATTTCATGGATGTAGTTCATGAGAGTTCTAAATTGCTCGTCCTGACGCAGAACTTGGCAGTAAACAAAATTTTTGAGCTCCGTCTATTGTTGCACCATGTGATTCACTTGTTGGGCCAACTCCTTTATTCTTTTGAATGAGCTGCGCTTCTAGACACTTGACCTCGTCCGAATCTTCTAGGATGAGACAGAGGATGACGTCATCCAAGTACATGAGCAAGTTGTTCAAATTACCCACAACCTGTTGAGTGTTTGAAGAATAGGTTAGTTTGTAACGGGTCATGTTTGGACGTTGACTCGACTGCGCTTCTGTTGGCCCACTTGGGTTTTGGAAAGTGCTTGGGGCGTGGGTTTGTAGGATCTTCGACAGTAGGTGGAGGTGGTAGACTTGGCGAATTGGAAGGTTGGGTTTGAGGTTGAGGCAGCGAGGATGCTTAGGGCACTGACTCTTTGGGATCTAGAGTCAGGGTTGGCTCAACGAGGGGTGGCGGTGGTGGAGTTGGCACTCTCAAAGGTTCTTCATGAGGCAAGAAGAGTGTCAAATCAAGGTTTTGATGTGGCAACGACTTTTACCTCGACTCGACATTTAAATCGATAAGAGCGATGTGGGGAGGAGAGAAAGGTCGGCTTTGAAGGATAGGCGGGGATATTAGGTCAATTTGGATTTTGGGAGAAGATGAAGGGGAGAAGGGTTCTTCTAAGAAAGAGGAGGTGGGAGGAGAATAAATGGTCAAGGCTTGGTTTGACGGGCCGATGTCGAGGTGGACTTCTTCCCCGACCGCAATCACTGTGAGCTTGACGCTGAGGTCTTGAAGTCTTTTTTGACCAACTTTCTCTTCTTGGGCTTTGGTAGTTGGGGGGAAGGGGCTTCTTGTAACTATGCTGGCCTTTTCTTTGTTTTGGTGGTCTTTGGGAGATGCGAGGAATCTCTCAACAACCTTTTGAGAACTTGGTTGGTGATGACCCCATTCATCACAACTCCCGGCTCGCCCTCTATTAGACACATGTTGGAGCACAACTTCGTCACAATAGATGGAAAAATAGTTTGCCCCTTGGCTTGGTGAAGATTTTTCTGATTTGTGGAACAATTATGCGACCAACATCCATGTAGATCTCCCGCATGATGAAGTATACGGCCATCACTCTGTCTTGGGAAATCGAAGCATCATGCATCATGGGGAGGAGGAACATCTTGATGAAGTAGAGCCATAGGTGAGCTCCAAGCATTAGACACTTTGGGGCCAAGGTCTTGATGCCCTTGGGTGATGTGTTCCATGTTGGTCCGTGGGGAGCTAGTAAGGGGACCTTATGGACCTACAGTTTATAAGCTCCAATGATCTAAGATTAATTAATTAAACTCTTTAATTAAATTAATCTTCATGCATTAACTACAGGGCAAACCACTATAGACCCATAGTTGAACTCTTATGCACTGTAGGACAAGTTGTGTCCATGGTTATAATCAGTATAAGCAAGTTGATCCTTCACGAGTTGTTCATAATTACAGCTAGGTCAAATATTCTTTCTACCCCTGTAATTACCTCTTATCCTCAAGTACCGCTGATTTCTCTAATGAACAATTTATTTATCGTCCAACCATAAACTAAGTCCCTCTCAGGCTAGTGAGAAGGTGGGGCCCCTTGTTCAAGACCCGAAATTAGCACTTAAGGGAACTACTCATCTACTTATCCTATTTGGGGAGGAGTGAATTCCATCTTATGAAGTTATGTTCCCAACTCTCTATTTAGCCTAATCCCCAAAAATAGTAGGCTTCTTGAGTAGGCAATTCGAGCCACTCTCACCCATGCAAATCAAAGGACTGACCTCACAGATAAGAGTTCGTAAGTCATTCAGGATTAAGATCGAGTCGCACATGATCATCCTATGAAATATTAATCTCATCAATTAACTGATTTACAAAGAGAGATTAAATATTTTGTGGTTTGATCTTATACAAACTCTTTGTAGAAAATACCCCTACTCACATGTCTCTACATGAATGGTTTGGATCAAACCATTTTTAACTATTATAAAGTGGGTCGTATCCATAGTGTCACCAGGATAAGGCACCCAACCTTATCCATATACGATGGACCTTTAGGTTATTTCTTGAACATGATCCACCCCGCATGTCAACTACGTTCATGTTCAAGACTTCATGCAATAACCTTGGATGTTTCCGTTAATGGATAAATTAAAATTGCATAATTAATAATTAAATTAACGAATCAATTACGAGACTTTAGGACACAAATCCCAACAATCTCCCCCTTGCACTAAAACCGATGAGACAAGTATCCTAGAGCATACTCTATACCCAACGTGATCTCCCACTTGCCCTAGCGAAGAAGAGACAGGTCTCATAGTCCTAGACATTCTAGGTGACTCCATACACTTTAGCCTAAAGAGTCTTTTTATATAAATCAAACCATATGTCATTCAAAATCATCTTGGTCAACCATGATACTTTCTCTCAATATGTCTTATCCTAGAAGTTGGTGTCTTTTGATATCCTTAGTCTTAGCCTTTGCACCACCATTATCTCATAAAAAATGTGATAGACTAACTTAGAATTGAAACACTTTCAGAACTGTAAGGATATTTTATGGCTACACAAAGTTTTGCTTCATGGGCAAAAGGAATGTCTTGTATACCATTCTCCACCACATAGGATAAAATTTGATCTTACCATAGATTTCTCTAAATCTTTGTAAGACCCAATGTATGTTGTGAAAGATCAAATTTTAACACCATACACAAAATTTCTTATTATCCATAGATACTTTGAGAAAACTTTTAATTTTGAAAACTTTTAATTTTCTACTCAATGGTCACACCATTGATATAACCAATATAACCAACAAATTGCATGTTAAGTCTCATTTATGCATTAATTATCTCATACCTAGAGAAGATAATTAATCATATGTCCTCAACACTTGAGGTATCTTAGGATACTCTTCCTTAGACTTAACTTCACTTTTGAATGATACATTATCATTCTTTTGAAGTTGTGCATCAAATATTTGACAAACATTTTGTAAATGTAAGATGCTTGAGACAAACTTAACATTATATCCTTAATTGTGGGACCTTTCGACCCCAAATATTGATCAACAGCCTCTTTGCATTACCTATCTGGCCACAACAGGTAATTTTGAACTTCAATCAGGCTTAATTTAATTTTGAACTTAAATCAGGCTTAATTCACTTACTCCCTTCGTTTTCTGGATGTGCAGGTGAGGACCCCCATAAGCATCTTAAGGAGTTCATCATCGTGTGCGAGGGGATGAGACCACATGGCGTAACTGAGAAGCAAATCAACCTAAGAGCCTTCCACTTCTCCTTGAAGGACGATGCCAAGGATTGGCTTTACTTTTTTCCTCCTGGTTCTGTGACCACCTGGAAGGAATTGCAAAGGTAGTTCTTGGGGAAGTTCTTCCCTGCATCACGTGCACACGCATAAGGAAGGAGATTTACGGGATTACCCAGATGGAGGGAAAAACACTGTTCGAATACTGAGAGTAGTTCAAACGCTTGTGTGCCAGCTGACCCAACCACCAGATCTCGGATGCGCTGCTGATACAGTACTTCTATGACGAGCTTGTCCCTAGTGATAGGAGTACTATTGACACAACTAGTGGTGGCACCTTAGTTAACAAAAATACCATGGCAGAGAATGCACTGTAGTTCAGGATGCGAGCTCGCAGCAGTACCATGTCCTCACGAGAGGTAAGTGAAATAAAAGCTAAACTTTTTTAACTTTCTTTTTTTGTGAAGCAGGTCTTTGCTGCCAAGTAGCAACTTCTGGAGCCAGCTGAGGTCTAACAATCAACAAGGTGGGCGAATATACAACTACAACCGTTAGGGCGGTGAGGCAAACCAAGGCCATGGCAATTTTGGGATGCCCTTGGAGGATGTGGTAAAGCAGCTGGCCGATTCCACCGCCCAGATCCAGCGCACCTAAGAGCAGTTTATCCAGACCACCACCTCTCATATTCAGAGCATGGCCAACCAACTCTCCTAGCTAGCTGATGCTGTGAGCAGGCTGGACACTCAGCAGGGAAAGTTTCCTTCTCAGCCCATACCGAACGTGCGAAATGTGAGTGCCACCTCTATGAGCTGCGCGATGGACCCCTTGCCTAAGGAGCCTGTAGGCGTGTGGAGATGGAGAGTGCTATGAGCTCACCAAAGAAACGTGGGGTAAGATTCGACCCACCTCTCAATTTTTCTACTTATGTTCCTCTTGCTCCCTTCCCTAGCAAGTTAACTGTTGCTCAGGGAGGATCACGCAAAGAAGAGGTGAGGTCAGTTCTGTCTCCTAAAGTTCAATGACCTGTTGTTGAGGGAAAGAAAATGTGGACTGAAATCCGTTGAGAGGAAAAGAAGGAAGAAAATAAACAAGCAGATTTGGTGTGCGAAGTGGTAGTTCTTTTAGGTAACTTGCCTGTCAAGCAGGAGGACCCAGGTACGTTTTTTGTTCCTTGTCAGATAGGGACTAGAAAATTTGAGCCTGTGATATTAGACTTAGGGTCTGTTATTAATATCATGCCGACTTCGATCTACCATGAAATTCAATCTCATATCCTGCACCCCATTGATATAATGGTGCAGTTAACTGATCATTCTCTTGTTAGGCCAATTGGTATGGTTAAAAACATGCTAGTTAGAGTGAATGGCTTGATTTTCCCTTCAGATTTTTAGGTGATCAATATGAATGTTAATTCTACTTCTTCTACTTCTTCTTTATCTGTGCTCTTAGGGAGACCCTTTCTAAAGACCGCAAAGGCAATGATCAATGTGGATGAGGAGTCCCTTTCTCTAAGGCACAGAGAAAAATTGAAACATTTTTTATTTCTAATGATTCTTTCACCACTAATCCCGTGTGTTTTAGCTCTGTGATTTTTTAGGATTGTGGTTAACACCTTAGGTTGGGGGTGTTGGATGGGGACTCGGCTTTCCCAAGTGGATACGGATGATGAAGCTAAGTACGGTCGAGCATAACAACCTTAAAAAATTGTGCTACCTAGAGGTAGCCAGGATTTATATTTATGTTATTTTCCTTTTCTTGTTTTTATTTTTATTGAGCTTAATGCTTCCTACCTTTCTTAATCTTTTAGGTTTTTTTTCTTGCTTGAAAGGAGTTGGAAAAGAGATTACTTTTACGAGCTAGATGTCACCGTCATCCTTCGTGCCAAATTTCAGAGAAGTTTGTTGTTTCCCTTTTCGTTTGTCCCCTGTTTTTCTTTTCTTTTCTCATATTGGGGACAAGGTTAGATTTTAAGTTGGGGGTGGGGGATGGCTGTGTTCTGGCTAGAGTCCTTGAGCATCTGAGCTCGAACAAAATATTGTGTGCTTTCATGTTTGCTTGCTCTTCTGGGCTTGGTTCATTTTGATGACTGGTTGATGATGCACTCTTTTCGATTCTCTTGCATGATACAATGTTTGAAGTAATTGATCATGATTTTTAGCCCTTTTTTTAAAAATTTTTCTGATTTGTCTGCCTATATTATGCCTGCATGCTTAAAATCGTATTACTTAGCTTGTATTTTTGTTGTTACCTCGATAGACCCCACTAATTGGATAGTGTCTTTTATGATGGGTTGCAATGTAGTATTGAGAAAGGAAAAAATATATTTATATGCTTGCTAATAAGAATGTTGTGCTTTAATGAAATATGATAAAGAAAAAAAAAGCATGAAAAAGAAAGAAAAAGAAGAAGAAAACTTGTAATGGAGCTGCCTTTGCTGTGATTAATTAAGACACTAGCGAGAAAAGAGTAAGTACAGTTCCTTGCGGTAAATGTGTGAAAGCTAATGCCCCTAGGTAAAATAAATGCAAGTTTAGGGCACTAGAGTTTGAATTCAGGTACCTCAATTGAAATATTGCCGCTTTGATTTTTTTGGACACTTGATGATTTGTGCATGAGCCACCATTGGGGGAAAACAAATTGAGAGCAATTTAATGCAATTCTGGGGTGCTGGGAACTTAATTAGAAGGGCTTTGAACTCACACTTGTATGAGCTGGTCTAGAATTAGTTTTAATTTGTGCTTCATTGATTGATTATGAACCAATCTCATTGTGAATGTGAGTTGAATCTTAGTGGACTGTTGAGACTTGAGTAATGAACCTTGCATGATTGAGTGAGCATAATTTTGTTTGACTGTGTGCATTATTCTACCTTGCTCGAGGACGATCAAGAATTAAGTTGGGGGTGTTTGATAGCACCTAAAATGTGCTATCTTCCTCAGCTTAACTCGGGATCGTTGTGCTATTTATTATGTCTATTATGTTATTTTGTACGTTTCGAGCACTTAGGTAGAACGAGGTGTTAGTAACAAAATCGAGCTAAAACGAACAAAAAAGGAGTTCCACGGCATCAACCAAGAAATAGAGCTCCAAAATTACCAAAATGTCCCTAAGGCCACTGCGCCGCGATGCTTTTTCCCAAGACACTCTACTGGCAAACTGTAGCAGGCGCCACAGCGCTCCAAAAGTTTCACACGGACAGAATTCGCGTCAGCGCCGTAGTGCTGCGCCAGTTTTTATTAGAAATATTCGGCTTCTAGGTTAAGAAAACGCCTGACTAGCTGACTTTTGGCTCCATTTTCTCCTCTTTTCTTCATTTCATACCTAGAAACTTGAACCCAATAACTGATTATTGGCTAAAGTAACATTTTTCTAGCTTAGTTATTAGGAATTTTCCTTGTAATTGATGTTCTTTTGAGGTTTTGAACTTGATTCAAGTGTATGCATGATTTAATCTCGAGTTTTTCAAGAATTACGATTGTTACCTCATAACTTGTTGTGCACAAAGTGGATTAGGTGTTATAATTACAATACAAAGTTTGTGTCGAGAATTACTCAAATATGATCATTAATTAGCAAGTTTTCCTATAAAAGCCCAAGTGTAAGCTTCTATAGGTTTCCTAGTGAATCTAGGGTCGAACGCATGGATTTTTGATAAATTAGGCATTGAGACTAGATACACATGCTATGC
This sequence comes from Citrullus colocynthis, assembly GCA_031780015.1. Taxonomy (NCBI): domain Eukaryota; kingdom Viridiplantae; phylum Streptophyta; class Magnoliopsida; order Cucurbitales; family Cucurbitaceae; genus Citrullus; species Citrullus colocynthis. The sequence continues at coordinate 287,020 of QLSR01000038.1, forward strand.
GGTGACTATACATGTATTATATTCAAGAGTTTTATGTGCCTAAAACTATACATAAAGAACAAATAAAATTTCCTACAGTTAACAAGGTGAGGTGGAAACGGAGGATGTTAGTCAAATATCATTTAGAGTCAGATAGCATGCATTGAGAATGATGGTGGAACCATGCGATAATAATATAGTTAACACAGGAGCTAATTGTTATTTAAGCATATCTAAGTATATTTACATACTTACAAACTTTGGGTTTGAGAATCCATCTCTCGATGTTTCGACGTTACATTAATCTTATCTCCAAGATGCATGGTAAGTTTGCATTAGCAAAAGATGAACTACATCTCTGAACTTCATCTAGTCTTGGTAAATGCTAAAAATTAACCATTTAATCTCTTAAGCTAGATAGTCGTGCTTGTCAAATTTGTTTGTTATACAAAGCTATGCAAGCTAATGATATGCATTGATCAAGATGTAACATACTTAATATTGCTTAAGGAAAACTAGCTTCTAACATCTAACTCATTCAACAAACAAGCAACATGGTGTAAAGTATTTAATATGGAAATGTATGGAAAATAATCGTCAATTGAACTTATATTAAGAAAATAAACCATTCTCTCAAATGTCATTAACAAAGCATAAGTAAAAATGAGGGAAATAAAGATAGAACATAAATGGAAGACGTCAAGCCGCCACTGACAATGTCTTGCTTCATGGAGGCTTGAAATGGTTGCTATCTGATACATAAATGACATAAGATCTCAGTCACTGGGAGATGACTATGAAAATTCTCATAATCCTTCTCACAGAAGAGCTTGAAATGGAGGCTGGTTATGGTGAGGGAGAATTTGTGCAGAGCTTTCGCCTCTTGAACTCCTTTCTCTCTTCCTTTTGAATTGAGAAGCTTTGGGCTATTTATAGGTGGTGAAAAGGTGAACTCATGATGACCTGACACCTTTGAATTAAATTCCATGCCCTGCTGCACAAACTTTTCATATCATCAGCCCATCGGTTCTGCCATGATCTGATAACGTGTAATCCTTTTGCATATTGACACGACAGCTATTGCCCAGGCGTTTGTATCTGCTTTTTCTTCTCAACGTATAGCCTTGACGCATGGGTTTTCACTTCTTTTGTTCTGCAGCAGCTTCCTCTCTGGTACTTGGGTTATTTGTGCTTCTTTTCTACTTAATCCTGCATTAGGAACAAAAAAGCTCATATTTCTTCAGGTACATCCTTTTGTAAATGGTGCCAACGCATGGTAATACATATTACACAATTCAACTGCCAAAATCATGCGGTTAGCCATAAAGTTACTCTAATTATTCCAAATAGTGAATATAATAACTTGTATTTCTACAAGTTATCAACGATCAATTTGTAACACTGGTGTTTATTTTGATTATTGCTTTGATTGTATTACAATTCATGACAATTTGTTGTATGTCAATCACAGGAAGCAATAGGTTAAGTTAGCTTGCAAATCTACATGGTGACATGCTTGTTCTAATCAACCTAGGATTAAATCGATAGAACATTCAATTTAGGTCTATCGAGTTAATGTTCCACCTAATTTTCCTTTGAACTTAATGCGATTAGGTATGGTCAAATTTTGCATGCTTTTCATCAATTTAATGGAAACCTACTTTCATTTTGTAAGAGTTAAATGTAAGAACGTAATATCGATATGAACTAAATTATTTTTCCTCTTGTAGATTGAAGGAAGAAGTGAAGGAAGCCGGAAATATTTTTGGTAAGTGAGTTATAAATCATTACGAGGTAAATTGAGTTCAGGAGTTACTTTGTTTATTTGAAAATAAAATAAAATAAAATAAAAATAGAAAAAAAAGGATTTTAGAAATAAAAGAAATAAAGAAAGAAAGAAAAAGAAAGAAAAGGAAAAGAAATGAAAAAGAGAAAGTGGGTATGTCGGTAGCCGTTTAAGTGTGTGAAGCTGAGTTTCGATCATTTTCTCCATCTTTCAGCTAAGCGACAAAAAGAGATAGAAGAAGGAGTCTAGGGCAAATTCGTGTAGAATTCTGGTCAGTTTCGTGGTGTAATTGTAGTTGAAACAGAAGGTCTGGTTGCTATCGCGCAATCTGAGCAAAATCTAGTATTTGGAGGATAGTGAGCTGTAGAGATCGACTTTAAAGCTGACAATTTGAGGTTAGCAAGTTAACTTCATTCTTAACAACTTTTGTGAAGGATTGTTGAGCTGAATATGAAGAGCAACATGTTAAATTTTAGGTGGAAGCGACTGATACAAATTTCCCGAGTGATCTGGAGCAGTGAGAAGTAAACTGGGAATACCTATCGAATGAAGAGAAGTTAAGCTCTGAAATTTTGAAGTAAGCTAGAAAACACATTAAGTTTGTAGAAGAAGAGAAATTCTAATGTGGGCTAGAAATAAAGTTTTAACAGATAGAAGGAAAAACAAAAGCGAAGACAGAAGCTGTGGGAGACAGGTATCGCTAGAGGAAGCAGCGACACTAAAAGTATAAGGGTGAGAGCAAGACGAGTATCGCTGGGTATCACTCGGTATCGCTCGGTATTGTTGGTCTCGCTGGTTCACAGTATCGCTGGTACAGTTTGGTCTTTTGCTTGAATTTGTTTGTGTAGTCTCGCTAATGGCCTGAATCTCGCTCATTAGTGAACTTTTTTATGAAATGTAGCCTCGGTTGAACATTTCTTTGTGGAATATAGTCTCAGTGATAGTTTTCTTCATGAAGTAGAGTCTCGATAGTGATTAATAGAAATTTCTAAGGCTTGTTTATTATGTAAAAAGGAATTTTAAGGAAATTTAACAAAGAGAAATGTACTATTTCAGGCTGAGAGGAGCTAGGAAAGGCATATAACCCATTAAAGGCTTGGGACAAGTAGTGAGTGACAATTTTGTTTAAAATGTGTCTACTTTGAACAAAGTTTTATTGTTGTAGGATTATGTTTGGAAACATGTTTATATGTTTGTGCTTTCACGAGTTTTAACGTGCATATTATGTGTTTTACATTGGAAATCATTTGAAGCATGCTGGTTGTTAAATGAGTTTTACGAAAGGCATGCTATTTATTAATCTATGATTTTATTGAAAGCGTTGATGCTTGTTAATGAGATTGTGAAGATTTGAAATGTTATAAACTCGTGAATTTATATGATGCTATTTTTGAAGCATGTTGTTTTTTAATAATGTCTTTGAAAAGGCTCCCAAGCAACAATACAACATCATGCGCCAGGCAAGGCTCACGTTGGCCACCCAAAGGCACCTGACCCCACCCAACCAAGCACAATCCGTCGTGCCGCCACCCGCCATCAACCGGTCCTCCAACCACCTCCACACCCCAAGCATATGCTCCGCCATGGGCAGAGCATTGTGCTTGGATTGGGGAGATGGCCACATAGGGGTACCCCCACGCCCAGCCCATGCAGGCAGGTCGCCCCCCTATGTAGTACATTCTGAACAATTTTTGGCCTGACAAGCTTGCATATGACATATGCCGAACAGTCACTCGCTATAAAATATCAAGTTTGCGATTTCTTTTTGACATGGAAACAATTGGGATATGTTTTGGACATTCAAATGAGTCTATCAAACAAGTTTCACAATTTTTCAAGCAACCAATAATTTTTTATGAATTTTTTATTATTAAATATTAAAATAAATTAAAAAATTACCTAAAGGTGGAAATAAATTCTGATATCTTGTGGGCATCATTTGTTTATGTTTCTTAGGTTGTAAAAAAAAATTCAAAGCAATCCGAACATTGGACGATGGATTTCACATTTCATGGGTGGTCGGTGTCATGACACATAGAAGGTGGGTGTCATGGTACACACATGGTGGTTGTCCCAAGTCTTACTTACATTGTTTCATGTTGTGAACTTGATTGATCTATTGTTGGGACATTCAAATTAGTCTATGAAGAAACTTCCATAACTATTCAACAAACAAATATTGCTTTATAAATATATTAATATTAAATATTAAATAACTTCAATAAATTAGCTATAGTGGGCAATAAATTCATTTATTTGTTGGACATGATTGTTTTATGTTTATGAGTTCCTAAAAAAATTCAAACCAATTCGAGCATTTGACGATGGATTTCACATTTCATGGGTGGTCGGTGTCATGACACATAGAAGGTGGGTGTCATGGTACACACATGGTGGTTGTCCCAAGTCTTACTTACATTGTTTCATGTTGTGAACTTGATTGATCTATTGTTGGGACATTCAAATTAGTCTATGAAGAAACTTCCATAACTATTCAACAAACAAATATTGCTTTATAAATATATTAATATTAAATGTTAAATAACTTCAATAAATTAGCTATAGTGGGCAATAAATTCATTTATTTGTTGGACATGATTGTTTTATGTTTATG
>QLSR01000038.1:296398-299566 GCA_031780015.1 Citrullus colocynthis
ATCTAATATTAATAAGTATCTGTCTAAATAATATCCCATATTAAATGGTTTAAAATATTTAAATCTCATTTAAATATTTATTTTCTACATAATCTTTGGATGAGTTGAATCCAATTCAAATTAATTAATTAATTTTCCATCTAATGATTTATATGGGTTTCATCTAAATAAATAATTGATTATTTGAATCATATTCTTCTCCATATTATAAAGTTATAATTTGAATCTTATTTAAATAAACTTTATAATAAATCATGTAATTAGTTGTATCCAATACAATTAATATTTTCCCTCATGAATTTGTACATTTCAATTTTTTCTTTCAACATATTTAATCCTTGTTGGTCCGTAGTGAGCTAGCTAGGGGACGTCATAGACCTACAGGTTATAAGCTCCAATGATCCAAGATTAATTAATTATACTCTTTGATTAAATTAATCTTCATTCATTAACTACTGGGCAAACCACTATAGACCCATAGTTGAACCCTTATGCACTGTAGGACAAGTTGTGTCAATGGATATAATAGTATAAGCAAGTCGATCCTTCACGAGTTGTTCATTAGTTACAGCTAGGTCAAATGTCCGTTCTACTCCTGTCATTACCTCTTATCTTCAAGTACCACTGATTTCTCTAATGAACAATTTGTTTTTGGTCCAACCATAAACTAAGTCCCTCTTGTGTCAGTGGGAGGGTGGAGCCCCTTGTTCAAGACCTGAAACCACCACTTAAGGGAACTACTCATCTACTTACCCTATTTGGGAAGGAGTGAATTCCATCTTGTGAAGTTATATTCTCAGCTCTCTATTTAGTCACATCTCCAAAATGGTAGCCTTATTGGTCGGCAACTCTGGCCACTCTCAACCATGCAAATCAAAGAACCGACCTCTCATATAGGTAAGTCACTCCGCATGAAGATCGAGTCGCACATGATCATCTTATGAAATATTAATCTCATCAATTAACGGATTTACAAAGAGAGCTTAAATATTTCATGGTTCGGTCTTATACGAACTCTTTGTATAGGATATCCCCACTCACATGTCTCTACATGAACGGTTTGGATCAAACTATTTGTAACTATTACAAAGTGGGTTGTATCCATAGTGTCACAAGGATAAGGCATCAAACCTTATCTACATACTATATACCTTTAGGTTATTTCTTAAACATAATCCACCCGTATGTCAACTACATAGATGTTTAAGACTTCATGCAATAACCTTGGATTTTTTCGTTAATGGATAAATTAATATTGCATAATTAATAATTAAATTAACTAATCAATTAAAAGGCTTTAGGGCACAAATCCCAACATTCCACTTGGACCTCGACTTGGCTATTGTCTATGGTGCAACATCCAATTCAACCTTAATTGGCAACTCTATTATTTTATTCCCCTCAACCTCTGAGTCGCTTGTCAATTTAAATAACCCATTAATTTCCCAAGCATCAAAGGAAACCACCACTCCATAGATTTTCATTGTCTTGTTCTTTGCTAGTCTCTCTTTGTAGAATGTCTTCACAATAGTTGGTTGGATAGATTGGGCTCCTTCACAAAATTGCCGCCATCCCAACACATTGATCATCTGGGTGATGAAGGCACGCAACTCAATCATCTTTGGGAAAAATCTGATCTCCAGATGGAGGTTGCTGAACTGCTTCTTGAGGCTTTTGCCCGCCTCTCTTGGTGGTTCTTCCACCATTTTCTCTATTTATTTATCACTTCTCTTTTTTTTCAAGACTGGTAGGCTTCTTGGTCGCCTCATTTATTTCCTTCTTTTTCTTTGGTAGCCTTGTCTTTGGTTGAGCTACCTTGTTTGCAAGTTTCCTCTTCTCTTCTTTTATTCTCTTAACATTTTTCTTGATGCGTTGGGCTTTGGGTAGCTGTTCTACATAACTTTCCTCATGCAACTCCCTTTCAAATTACTTTGCGATGGTCGTCATGCAGTGCTCTTCTTCTTCTATCCTTGCTTTGAGCCCTCCTTACTCGATTTCCCTTTCTTTCATCTCCTTTTCCAACTTTTTCACAAAGAAGAGTGACATGAGCGTCTTCCCTTAGACAAAAAAGGCCCTCCTTTACTTTCTTACTTTTCTCGACTGCCTAGGTCAATAGCTCAATGTTTAATGCGGTGATGACTATCTTCGGGCTTGCAGATGCGCCTGCTTCTTTTCTTTTCTTCTTACATTTCCTCTTGAGGGGCACAATATCTTCCCCCATCTCTTCATAATTGCCTCTGAAGGCCTTTCTCTTTTTTCTTTTATTGAGACCATCTTCTTCTCCACCGCAATGATTATAGCTTTAATTGGCCTATCATTAGGGTCAGTTGGCCTATGAGGGGATTCCTTTAAGGCCTCTCACCAGAAGGACTGACCCTCACGACAAACTTTCCTCCTTTTGCGGCTGGTCGATCACCTCATCCAACCAATCCGTGTCGTCAATCGTATCTAAAATGTCTTCGAAGATATTCTTCTCATCTCTTTTGGCTACCTCACTTGCTCCTATCAGGTCACTGGAGCTAGGTGTTCTTGACGCAACCTCCAACTCATGACTGTTGGGGAATACAATGGGCAGAGGTTATGGTGGGATAATGGGTATGGATGAATGTATGGCGGGGGGAGATGTTGGTTGGGAAGAAGGGTGATATTAGGGATCACTAGCGGCCGCCTTGGCTGGGTGGAGAAAGAGCAGACACCCCTATCGAAAGGTCGAGGGTGATGAGAAGCGATCATAAGTATGCTTCAACAAGACTGGGTTGATGAAGAAGAGGCAACATCGATCATTTTAGGGGCAGTCGCTGGGCTTTTTAGCTAGAAAGCAAACGATTGGAAGCCACTGGTAAGAAAGAAAAAAAATGTTGGGTTAGAAAGTGAGAAATGGAAGGACCGGAGACTCAGAACTCACCAAAAGTCGTAAGGAAGATCGTTAGAAAGCTTTGAGAATTACAGAGTTTAGAAGCATGAAAGGGGAAGAGTGTGGGAGGAAGGGGCTTAAGTAAGGTTTTGGGTGCGTGGTTTTAGGCGTGATGTCACCACGTATGAAATGTGGTTTGATGCATGTCTGCATCTGACGGTGCACGCTAAGCGTCCGTTTAGATGCCATTATATGATTGAAACCCTTGGTATTCCATCCAACCTTCCCCCCCCCCCCCCCCCCCCCCCCCCCCC
>QLSR01000038.1:299828-347073 GCA_031780015.1 Citrullus colocynthis
CCCCCCCCCCCCCCCCCGCCTGAAGGCGTTGAAATATTCTAAACGCATGTAATCCTAGTTTTGCCTCCTTGATTTTTAATTCGATTAAGTTGAAGACAATGAATCCAACAATTTCTAATAAAATTATCATTTAGCCAACCATACAAAAATTCGAAACTTAAAAAGAAAACAACTGAAAGCAATAAAACAAAAATAAAATACAAAAGAAGAGATATGTCCTTGGAAATTGTAATCGTGATCAATGAAGGGAGCATCCAACTTTTCCTCAATCAATCTTGTCTATGTCAATGAAGAATTTATTACAATCAATGCTATCTCCATAATATGGCTTCATCCGTTGACCATTTACCTTGAACGCGCTGGTGCCATCTTCATTAGTGAGTTCCACGACACCATGAGTAAAAAGCTCTTTAATTATGAATGGCCTTGACCATCTTGTTCCCAATTTCCCTAGAAACAAGCGCAAAGGAGAATTAAATAGGAGTACTTTTTGATCAATATGCAAAGATTTCTTACTGATGCGTAGATCGTGCCAACTAACGGACGAAATTTGTCGCCCAATTTCGTGCCAAATAAATTTTCCTAACTTATTCACAATAGTAGTGACAAGCCCGGTCGAACACAGGGAGCCCTCGAACTTCACAATTGAAAGTTTTTCAATTCAAGTAACCAAAAGGGAGGGGGGTTTGAGAAACAGTTAATTGCAAGAAACTTAAATTGCATGAAAGTAAATTAAGTGAAGTAAAAAAAGCTAAACTTCAATTGAAGAAGACTCTAGCTTGGGTTACGCAGGATTTCATTTGTTTGATGTTCTTATCATTGGTTCGTCATTACTAAATCCATTGAAGTTAACACTTAATCAATTCAATTGGAAAGACCAGAGTTAGGCGGAACATTCAACTGGATAGACCTAGATTGAATGTTCTATCGATTTAATCCTAGGTTGATCAGAACAATGCACATCACCATCTAGATTTGCATGCTAACCTAACCTATTGCTTCTTATGATTGACATAAAACAAATTGTCACAAATTGTAATACAATCAAAGCAAGAATCAAAATAAACACCAACATTACAAATTGATCATAATTCTTGAAAAACTCAGGATTAAATCATGCATACACTTGAATCAAGTTCAAAACCTAAAAAGAACATCAATTACAAGGAAAAATCCCTAATACTCAAGCTAGAAAACGTTATCTTAGCCAATAATCGGTTCAAGTTCCTAGGTATTAAAAGAAGAAAAGAGGAGAGAATGGAGCCAAAAGTCGGCTGGTCGGGCATTTTTTTAACTTAGAAATCGAGGCTTTCTTTTAAAGAAATTGTCGCAGCGACGCAACGCTGATGCTAAATTGGCCATGTTATAATTTTGGAGTGCTGCGGCGTCTGCTATGCATCACAAGGTAGCCATTGCATATTACCCTCAAAGAAACGGGCAACCAGAAATTTCCAAATTGAGAATTAAAGACTATCTTGGAAAAGGTAGTCAATACTTCTTGGAAAGACTAGGTGCCTAAGCTAGACAATGTGTTGTAGGCTTACAAAATAGCATTTAAGACGCCTTTCGAAATGTCTCCCTACTCGTTAGTTTTTGGAAAATCATGCCATCTGCCCCTAGAGCTTGAACACAAAACACTTTGGGTCACCAAAAAATTGAACCTCGATATCAACGTTGCTTGAGAAGCCCGCAGGCTTCAGTTGAATGAACAGAAGAATGGAGGATTTAAGCATACAAGAATGCAAATATTTACAAAGAAAGGACAAAGCGCTGGTGATAGCACCTAAAATGTGATATCTTTCTCAGCTTAACTCGGGATCGTTGTGCTATTTAATGTCTCTATTATGTTATTTTGTAAGTTTCGAGCACTTAACAGGTAGAACATGGTGTTAGCAACAAAATCGAGCTAAAACGGACCAAAAAAAAGTTCCACGACATCAATCGGGAACTTGAACTCCAAAATTACCAAAATGCCCCTGAAGCCATGGCGCCGTGGCGTTTTCTCGATGAGATCCGTTGGCCAATTTAACGTTAGCGTCGCGGCACTGCAACAATTTCTTTAAAAGAAAGCCTCGATTTGTAGTTTAAAAAAACGCCCGACCAGCCGACTTTTGGCTCCATTCTCTCCTCTTTTCTTCTTTTTATACCTAGGAACTTGAACCGATTATTGGCTAAGATAACGTTTTTCTAGCTTGGGTATTAGGGTTTTTTCCTTGTAATTAATATTATTTTGAGGTTTTGAACTTGATTCAAGTGTATGTACGATTTAATCCCGAGTTTTTCAAGAATTACAATCAATTTGTAATGCTGGTGTTTATTTTGATTATTGTTTTGATTGTATTACAATTTGTGACAATTTGTTGTATGTCAATTATAAGATGAAATAGGTTAGGTTAGCATGCAAATCTAGATGGTGATGTGCATTGTTCTAATCAACATAGGATTAAATCGATAGAACATTCAATCTAGGTCTATCCAGTTGAATGTTCCACCTAATTTTTCTTTGAACTTAATGCGGTTAGATTTAGTCAAATTTTGTATGTTTTTCATCGATTTGCCTTAAATCTAACTTTGTCACCAATTAGGGCTCTGGGCATTCCAAATCTTGTGAAAATGCTCATGTAAGAATTTTGAAACTGCGCCGTATCATTCTTTGCACAAGAAATTGCTTGGACTCATTTTGACCCATAAATCACAACTACTAAGATGTAGTTGTGGCTGTTTGAAGGTGGAAATTGGTCAATGAAATCTACACCCCATACGTCAAGGAGTTCAGCTTCTAAAATGGAGGTAAGTGGCATTTCTTTGAGACTTGAAGTCTTCTCCATGCATTGACAATTGTCGCACTTTAGTACAAAGTCTCTGGCGTCTTTAAATAGTGTCGGCCAAAAGTATCCACTCTACAAGATCTTGGGTGTTGTTCACATCCCTCCAAAGTGTCCTCCATATGGCGAGTTGTGACATTGGGAGAGGATGCGTTGATACGAAGTTTCAGGAATAAATAGCCTGAAAATATAACTAGGCCCACATTTGTAAAGTTGAGAGTCGTCCCAATAATAAAACTTCACATTGTGCATCAATTTCTTTTTTTGTTGTTCGTTGAAATCTTCTGAGAATTGCTTGCACGATAAAAAATTTACGATATCAGCATATAAAGGGGAAAAGTCTTCGGCTTTATGTACAACTTCATCTGGGAAACTTGCGTTAACATCAAGCTGATTCTTATCAATCTCAACATTTTTAAGTCTAGAGAGATGATTAGCCACATTATTTTTCAGTTCCTTTTCTATCAATAATCTCCATGTCGAACTTTTGGAGTAGAAGGATCAATCATATTAATCACGGTTTGGCATCTTTCTTTGTCAACAGATATTTGATTGCAGAATGGTCAGTGTAGATGATGATTTTCGACCCAGTAAATAAGCTTAGAACTTCTCTACAACAAATACTACAACCAGTAGCTTCTCTTCAATAGTTGTAAATTTCTTGAGCTTCATTGAGCATCTTGCTGGTGTAGGCGATTATGTGGAACACCTTATCTTTACATTGAACTAACGCAGCTCCCATGGCATAGTCGCTTGCATCACACATGAGTTCGAACGACCGTGTCCAATTGGGTGCAATTAAAATAGGGGCTGTCACTAGTGCTATTTTCAACGTTTCAAAAGCTCTTAAACATTGTTCATAAAAAGTATAGGGTCGATTTAATTCCAGCAATGCACTTAAAGGGAGTGTAATTTTCGAAAAATCTTTGACAAACTGTTTGTAAAAGCTTGCATGCCCTAAGAAACTTTGTAATGTCTTAATATTGGTGGGAGGAGGAAGCTTCTCCTCAACTTCAATTTTGGCTTGATTAACTTCCAGGCCTTTCTTGAAAACCTTATGTCTGAGGACAATCTCTTTATTTACTATAAAATGATATTTTTCCTAGTATAGAACCAAATTGGTGTCCTTTTCCAAGTTTGCTAGACAGCCATCGAACAAATTTACAAATACTAAAAAATCGTCCATGAATATCTCCATAAATTCCTTTAGAAATTAAGAGAAGATGGTCATCATACACCTTTGGAAGGTGCCTAGGGCGTTACATAGTCCAAATGGCATGCGTCGAAAGGAAAAAGTTCCGTACGGATATGTAAATGTTGTCTTCTCCTAATCTTTAGGAGCTTCCATAATCTAATTGTTGCCTGAATAGCTGTCCAAGAAACAAAAATAATCATTCCTCGCTAGTCTGTCCAACATTTGATCTTTCTTGGTTTCTACGTTTAGCTTTCGGTAGTCCATGCATATTTTCCACCTAGTGACAGTGCGTGTGGGGATGAGTTCACTATTTTTGTTTCATACTACTGTCATTCCTCCTTTCTTTGGAATGCATTGCATAGGACTAACTCATTTGCTATCAAAGATGGGAAAGATAATGCATACGTCCAACCACTTTAGAATTTCCTTCTTTACAACATCTTTCATAGATCCTTCTTTTCCTTCTTCAAGATGAATTTTGTGCATGCAGTATGTGGGGCTTATTCCTCAAATATCAACTAGCATCCATCCGATTGCTCGGATGTATTTCTTCAAAGTGTCTAACAAGCCTGACTCATTTTCTAAGGATAATGCTGCTGAAATGATTACTGGTAAGGTGTGTGTTCCCCTAAGTGTGCGTACTTTAAGTGGGTGAGCAATACTTTTAATTCAAACTTTGACGCTTGCTTCAGAGATGGTTTACTTTTTTGGTCGTGGGGATTCATACTTAAAGATTCAAAAGTTATGTGGACCATGGCACGACATTGTTCAGACTGCTGTGTGTCCAAAATATTCTTCTTTTTCTTTCTTTTCATTTCATCTTCATCAAGCTCTCTATTTACCTTTAATTCATCTTCTTCAATGAGACACTAACACTCTTCCTGTTCAACAGGATATTCCAATGCCTTAAACCCATTGAAGATGACTTTTTGGCTATTCACTCTCATAGTGATTCAACCTTATGGACGTCTACTAATGTGTGTCCCGACGACAGAAACGAGCATCCTAGTATGATGGACACATCCTTGTCAACTTCATAATCTAGAATTATGATGTCTGCAAGGAGGATGAAACGATCAACCTTTACCAACACATCTTCAATCTTTCTTTCTGGATGCACAATGGATCAATTAGCTAGTTGTAATGTCATCGTGGTCGACCTTGATTCGATCCCTAATTTCTTGAACACAGAGAGGAGCATTAGATTTATGTTTGCCCCTAAGTCACACAACGCTTTCCCTATGTCAACGCTTTTGATTTAATAGGGAATTGTCAAGATCCTCGAATCTTTCATTTTGGTAGGGATGCGTTCTTTGACCATGGTGTTGCATTCCTGTGTTAGCACCACAATGTCAAATTCTTTTATTCTTCTTTTCTTTGAAAGGATGTTCATGACGAATTTGACATAGGAGGACATTTGCTCTAACGCTTGTACTAGTGGAATGTTAATGTGAAGTTATTTTAGCACGTCTAGAAAGCATTAACCTTTGAGGAAAATAATGCTTGTACTAGGCAAATTATGTTTGCCCCTCATCATTCTTCTTCTTCCTTAACCTTTGAGGAAAATGAGGCATTTGTATTTCAGATGATGCACTAGTTGAAGCAGATTTTCCTGATGAGATTCTTTTCTTGCGTTGTGCTGTGTTCTCTTTCAAGATCTGAAGATTGATTGGTGGTAGGTTGATGGAGTGGTTGGTCATTTGAGTCATCTGGTGTCTGAGTGACTGAATTCTTTTTCTCCAGGCGTCAAAGTTCTATTACAGGTTTACCACTACATAATGTCACAGCTTGACATTGCTCCTTACTCAAGTTCCTCACATTCCTTGGGGCCTCTATGTTACTAGGAAGAGATCCTCTTTGCCGATTTTTCAATTCTCGCGCAATTTGTCCCATTTAAAGCTCCAAGTTATGAATGGATGATGCTTGGATTTATAACAAGGCATCATTTTTCTGTCTATATTCCTTCAAAAGAGCTTCAAGAGGAGACGACGAGCTTCACGCATGATGCGTCTATCCTTGCAGTTGATTATGTCTTTGCTGTCCTTGGTGGAATTCAGATAATCCACCTTTATTTTTCAATTGCGCATCGTGCTGCTCTGATTGGTTATGATTACCACCCCAAGAGAAGTTGGGATGATTTCTCCAACCAGAATCATAAGTGTTAAGAGTACGGGTTGTTCCTAATGAAGCACACAGACTGTGGATTCTATGGACACATCTTATAAGTGTGCAGTTCCCCACATCCAACACAGCTGATGGCAACCACTTGATTTACTGTGTTCATCTGGTTGCCATTCCTTGCGTTTACCTTATTCGAAGTCATTATTTGCAGCAGATTAGTCATGGCAGCCAGTTGTGCTTGTAACACAACAACTGTATCACTCTCTGACGTTCCTGTGGTATTGTTTTGTCGTCTTCTACCTCAATTGTAGCCATTGTCTTCCGAGTCTTCATGGTTCCTGGAGATGTGATCTAAGATGTCCTTTAGTGTAGGTCTTGTCCAATAATTCGCCAGCTTTGCCAGCGTTTGCAGCTGTATGAGATGCTTCATTTAAGCCATCATAGAAAATCTCCATTTGCACGTATTATGAGAATTCGTTATGCGGGCAATTTTTTACTAGCCTTTTGAATCGAGCCCAAGCATTACTTAGGGTCTCCCTATCTTTCTGCTAGAAATTGGCAATATCTCTTCTTCTCTTTGCATTCTCGGTAGGGAGAAAATACTTCTTCATGAACTTCTCAATCATTTAAGACCAAGTGGTGATGCCTGGCTCTAATGAGTACGCCCATTGTCTGGCTTCATCTCTCAACGAAAATGGAAATAGTGTCAATCTGATCTCCTTTGCCATTATGTTCGGGATCACAAAAGTATTGCAAATCTCTAGGAAGCTTTTCAAATGAGAGTAAGAGTCTTCGCCTGGCGTTCTCAAAATTTCCCTATAGTTTGGAGCATTTGAAGCACCACTAGCTTCATCTCAAATCTCGATCCCTAGAAAGCTAGATGAATGATGCTAGAGGTGAAGCGCACTTTCCGTGTTTACCGCAAGTGTATGAGTCAAGATATAATATAAGATGGTTAAGTCTGAATATCGTTCCATTGAGGATCCAATTATGAAGGTTTAAGTTACTTAGCTATTCTAGAATTGAATCAATTTTATTTGAAGATTCGAATTCAAGTTGTGATTTTAAAGAAAAACTAAAAAGAAAAGCAAGTAAATGAGAAACACAATCGTTAAATAGAGTTCTAGGGTAATGAATCCTTGTTTAATTCGTTATACAATATTTTAGGGTTCATGGATTTTATTGCAATTCATATGCTTAAGTCTAGAAACATAAATCCAAGTTATTTTTTTTTATCAAAAACAACCTTTTCTCATGCAACTTAATTGATTGCTAATTTCTTGAAACCAATACAAATTACATGGCATTAAGAGTAGTTTTCAGCAACTTTCATTGTTAACCTAACTATTTTCATGATAGATTCACAACAATTCGTTGTTATACATCTAGTTAGACTACAATTATCTCAACCATACATCTAATCTAACATTCAAGGATGACCAATCAACAAGAATTAAAGACAATAATAATGAAAAGCATATTCATTACAATAAAACTATGAAGAGTCTACAATATCAACATAACTTGATAAATAATTCATTAATACCCTAAAACTAAAGAGTTTAGCCATTCATAGCTTTAGGCAACATGTTCACAAACAAATTAAGCATAGAAAGAGTGTAAAGAAAGGAAAACTCTACTATGAAGAAGCTCTCGATTGAGGAGGAACCACCAAGATGTCCTTGGTCTTCACGTTGGAAACTCGAATGGCACCACAAGTCTCTTTCAAACTCTCTTCTCTCTTCCTTTCAGCTATCACTCTTTGGGACTCTCTAATGTATTTTCTCTGAATTCTCTTCTTCTTGTGTCTCTTGGTGTATTGGTTGTTATTTAGGGTTGTTGGAAACCATCCAATTTATAGAGTTGGCCACCCAAAATTTTTTCCAAAAATATAGATTTTTCAAATAAGGAAAGATTGTGTTGTGCGCTGGTCAATGGCGCTGCTACACTATCCGACAACAAAAGGTGGCGTCGTCGGTCTATAAGATTGTGTTGCGATGCTATGTGTCATAGAAATCTCCCTCGGCATCGTGCCGCAATGCCGCGTTGGTGCTGTTGGATGAGGTTGTCTGATGCTCTTGCACTGCCCTATTTCTGGAAGTTTTGTGATTCTTTCCTTTTTTTCACATGATTTTGGCTTAGTTTGGTTCTTTTGACTTTCGATTCTAGTTTTCTTTATTTTGACCTGAAAATCACTAGCAAATAAGTGAAGTCTAATATAAACTCCCTTAATTTAAGAGAATAAAAAGCACTTTTCAAGGAGAAAAGTCGTAGAGAATTGGTGAAGCATGGTCCCTGATAGGTCTGTTTCTATCATGGGCCAAGAGGATTCGATGAGTTTGAATTTGTTCTTGAATCTAAGCTTGAGCTAATGCGTTGTTGACCATATTGTTAGCTCCATTAGGAGGTCGAACGTAGGGATTTGCAAAAATTTGATGTTAAAAAAAATTCTTTGATTTAATGCGGTTTGTTGTATAAAAGAATATATGTAAAATATTGTGTTGAAGTGTCTTTACAATAACTAAAAATAAATTTACAAGTATAAAAATGGTGGATGAACAGATGGGATGATGATGCTGGAGGAAATGGTTAAAAGTGTCAAGTACAAATATAATCAAAATAACATGCATTGAGATAGAGAAGTCCATGGAAAAAGCAAGGTTTAGATGACTTCACTAGCATATTTCTAAGTAATACTCAAGCAGGCGTTCATGTTGCAAATTCAAAATTCGGATCGCATCTCTTGATGTTTTGACGCCACATTTATCTTATTTTTGACGCATGATGAATTCTTCTTACAAAAGATCCACTTTATCTCTAAAGCCAATTCTTTTCTTGTTTAAATGAAAATAGTCAATCACTTACTCTCTCAAGCAATTTGATCATACTTAAACATATTTGTTCAATAGATTCATGTAAGGTTTTTAGCACACATTTAAACAAAATGAAAGTAACTCAAGTAAAACTTAGAAAATGTAGTTTCATTCCTCAAGCCATTAAAAATTTTAATCACCCATGATGTAAGATGTTAAAGATGACAAAAGATGAAAATATAGAATCAATCAAATTTATATTAAAGAAATATGATCGTCTTTCAATTGACATAATCTTAGAAAGGTGGCAATGAAAGTAAAATATGAAATAAAGAATGTCAAGCTGTCAATGACAATATCTTGCTTCTTAGAGTCTTGAGATGGCGGTTGTTTGACACAATTTGCTCGTCTTTCAATTGGCATAATCTTAACTTTTCTCTTTATTATTCAAGTAGGGGTATGCATGTGTTTAAGTATATGAAAGGGGAAATTAAAGGATCAAGTTGAACCAAAGGGATTAAGTTTGAAAACAAATTGATTTTGGGTTATTTGGTGCTAATAAAAATAATTATAAATAAATTATTAAGTAAATTAAAATTAAATTAATTAATTAAAATAAGTTAAAAAATTAATTAAAAAGGGAAAAGGAAAATTCGGAAATTAAAAAGAAAGAAAAAAGGAAAGTGGGAGGAGGTGTCAAATTCTTAAACTTTAGTAGCATGCAGTCGGTGGTTCACATCTTCTTCAGCTTTATGACTTTAGCGTGAACATTTTCTTGTGAAAAATTTGAAATTTTTCGACCTAATTGTAGAGGAGTGAGTGAAGAGTAATCTATTTGGCGCCTTGAAGAATAGAGCTTAAGAACTCGATGAATTTCATGGTAGAAGGGAAATGTGTAGTGTTGAGCAATCTGAGCGAGCTGTGGTGTTTTGAAGTTTTCGAGCGGTAGAAGCTGAAATCTTGAGGTTAGTAAGCTAAGAGACTCCTTAACATTTCTTAAGATGGATGTTTGTACCAATAAATTTTGAGGAAAATCGAGGAAGTTTGGAATTTTTGACCTTGGGTTTTTAGTTAATTTGTCACAATCCAAGAGGAATTTGAGACCAATTTTTAGATAAGCAAGTTAAGGTATCCCTTAAGAGATTTATGGAAAAAGTTTGAAGTAATTTGGTTAAGAAATAAGTAAAATTGAGTTGGTTTTGTGATTGATATGTTCTGTCGAAACAGGGGAAGCAGGCGACCCACACCAGACGTCCAACGTCTCACACCTAAGTGCCCAGCGCCCGCCCAGCACGCCCAGTGAGCCCCCAGCACACCCAGTGTGTGTGTCTTGTCGCTCACCCTTGTGCCAGCGCGTGCTCATAGCCCCCATGCTGCCCATTTGAAAGCCCACAACTATTTTAGGTGAAATTAAGTTATTTTTTGGTTTAAATCATATTTTCTTGAATTTTTTGCTATAAAATAAGTATTTTTTGACCCTAACTAATTTTAGGCTATTTTAAGGAATTTAGGGAAAATGTGTTAAAAACCCTAAGTTCTGAAGTTTTGGGAATTAAAGAAAGTTTTAAGGAAGCATGCTAGGCTTAAATGATTGGTTTAAGGAAGGTTATTGAAAGATGGTGGTCTGATATTCAGGTCAATTGAAGATAGGAGACACTTATAGGCCGAAGGATTAAAAAGGGATCAGTGAGTGACAAATTTTACTTAAAATGTTTCTTAATAGTTGAAAGGATGTTTTTCTATGCTGAATGGATTCTTATATGTTTATAAGACTTTCCATGTAGATTTGCTATCAAAATATGATTTATTTGCAAGCTTTAGATTCTATGAGTTTTATGAGCTTGTTTGTGAACTTAAATGTATGGAAATAGGTTTAAAGCATGTTATTTATGTTTGCAATGTAAAACCTCAGTTGCTTGTATCCGAGTTGAATGTTATTTAAGGACCCAATGCTGAAGGACAAGAAAAAGGCATCTGTATCCGATGCTGAAGGATAAGAAGAAGACATCTGGAAAGGTCTTTAGGACCCACCTAGGCACACTTAAGGCTTTGGGCTGTGTGCAGAGGTGTTAGGCCCTTCGGGGGTAATTCTACATGCACGTATCAAATATAGGTGTTGTTTGTATTGACTTCGCTCTACAACAACTAAGGTTATCGATCTTGAGTGTGTTGAGTTTGCTCCACCTCAACTAAGGTTTGGATACGTTTATGCGGTAGTTAACTGATTTACTCTAGTTCAGTTGATGTTTCATGAATATGAATTCCAAGAACACTAGTTTTCTAACATACTAAGTTTTCTAAGCATGTTTACCAAAGAATATTTTGAACTTTATTCAATGTTTATAAATATGCTAAGATTTCCTAAACTCGTCACTCATTGGGCTATTTCGGCTCACCTTTCCCATATGCTTTCTTTTTCCCCCAGGTAGCCGAAGAGTTCCAAGGACCTAACCGTCACGAGCATGTCTACCATCATCGTCAAAATTTCATCTTCTTTTCTTTGCACATAGTATGCTAGTAAGTTTTGGTTGACATGTACATATGTACCTAGGTTATGGGCGGTGCAGTGAAGTTATGTGGTTGTGTTCCCTTGACAAGGCTGTAATCTTTGTACAGGTGTTTGTAATGTATACCTCCTCGATGTTGGTCTGTCTGAATTTACTATGCTTAAGTTATACATGCTTATCAGGTGTTAATGGGTAGTGAACCTCTGAGTCCAGCTAGGACTGGAATATTTAAATGCGTATATGTATGTTTTATTAGGTAACGTAGGCAACGTTCAGAATTCTCTTAGGATGGAAATGCTTAGACAGTATCAAATGTTATTATCTTGTCTACCAGGTATGCCAGAGTTAGTATAGGTGACGTGTGTCACAAAAGGGGTGATGCTCGTCATCTTCACATCTTCTTCTAAATTTGAAGGGTATCGGGGAGGGGGTGTGATAGAAATGGAAGGTTTCTCATTCTCTAAGAGGTGACACTAAACTTTCACTCAGAATCTTCTCACAAGAGAGCTCGATGGTAAAAGGTGGCAATGGTGGTGAAGGAGATATGAGCAGAGTTTTCACCCACTATTTTCTATCTGTCTTCAACATGAGCTTCTTTGAGCTATTTATAGGCGTCCAAAAAGTGATCTCATGATTTTTTGACACCTTTGCATTTAATTTGATGCCTTGCTGCGTAGACTACATCGCATCATCAATTCATTGGTTCTGTCGTTGCCAAGTCAAATCAGTTATCCACTTGAACATAGACCCGACAGCAGCCGCCCATGCGTCTAATAATTCTGTTTCTTCTTAACGCTGGATTCTTCGACGCGTTGATCACTGCAACGATGTGAACTTGGTGATTCTGGCAGTATCTTTCTTTGTGCTTTAGCTTTTTTGGCTTCTTTTTGTTACATCATGCGTTCAAAAGATAAAAAACTCATAATTTCCAGGATAGAAGCTTTTCTAAACATCATAAACATAAATTTATTCATATTACACTATTTTATTATCAAATCCATGCGTCCATCTCCTAATTACTCTAATTATTTCAAATAAAGAGTACAATATCTTGTATTTCTACAAGTTATCAGAAGGCTCCTGGTGCCTGAGCGCTCTTCTAGGGGCAGTTTTTGTCATTTCTTGTCCGTTGAAACCTCAGGTCTCCAATGTGACTCCCAATAGCTCCAAATCAACTCCGAACAACACATAACACTTCGTGATGCATGTTATGCTCGAGAATCTACAAAAATAGGCATTTAAACACATTTTACTAAATAAGCAAGCAAGATTAGGACATAAAAATAGCTCTTTTAGAGAGGTATTAGTTATACACTATATTTTATATTAATCATATCATATATATGCAAAATATTTATTTCCCTAAGCTAATTTGAATGATTCAAATTATTCTTTCAAACTTTGGTCCTTGTTAATCCATTATGAGCTAGTAAGGGGACCTAATCAACCTATAGATTATAAATTCCAATGACTTGAGATTAGTTAATCAAACTCTTTAATTAATTAATCAACATTCATTAACTATGGGGCAAACTACTATAGACCGTAATTGCACTCTTATGCACTATAGGACGTGTTTCGTCCATAGATATACTAATTTCATATAAGTCGATCATTCACAAGTTTTCCATAATTATAGGTGGGTCAAATGTCTGTTTTACACAGTCCTCTCAGGCAAATTAGAGGGTAGGGCCCTATTGTTCAAGTCTTGAAGTAAGCACTTAAAAGAACTACTCATCTACTTACCCTAATTGGGAAGGAGCGAATTCTGTCTTGTGAATTCACATTCCCAGCCCCCTATTTATACAAGTCCCTCAAATGATAAGCTTATCAAGTTGGTGACTAAAGCCACTCTCACTCGTTCAAATCAAAGGATGAACCCTCATAGGTAGGGGTTCATAACTCACTCAAGATTAAAATCTAGTTATATATGATCATCTTATGAAATATTAATCTCGTAAATTAACAGAGTTATAGAAAGACTATTATTTCACGGCTCAGTCTTATACAAACTCATTGTATAGGATACCCCCACTCACATGTCTCCACATGAACGATATGGATTCCATTGTTTGTAACATTTACAAAACGCATCGTATTCATAGTGTTACCAGGATAAGGTACCCCACCTTATCTATATACTATAGATCCCCTAGGTTACTGCTTAAACATAATCCACTGTATGTCAGTTACATACTGTTCAAGTTTCATATCAATAACCTTGGATTTTGTTTTTGGATTGAGTTATGCAAAATGAAAACATAATATAAAATATATTTTTTTTCTTAATTATCATTAATTTTTTTTATACATTTACAAACCATGAATTTAGGACATAAAATCCAACACCCGCATCAAGCAAAGCGATCTGGCCACATTGAACAAAACTCCCAAATTCATAATGACGTCATTAGAATCTAGTGGGCCATGGATCCTTGTAAATAGGTTGACCTCTTAACTTTTCCACTCATGCATTTGACCAAAAATTTTTCAGAAGTCAAAACGCTTCACTCCTAAACCTCGTACGACTGTCCCTCGTCTGATCAACCAAAGTGTGCTGCTCATCTTCTTCCTTTTCCCGTCTAGCTCTTTCAACACTCAAAGTTATAATGAAGAAGCCCTTGAGCACTGAACCCAAGAATTGTTCGCCATTAGCTTAACAATTGACTATATGAAGGAGAGCTCGTTGGTCGTTTCAATCTGAACCTTCAACATTAGAGCACTCGTGACACTTGTCCCCACTGTTACCACCATAGTTGTTGTCATCAGAGGCCACCACTTTAAGAAGACCAGATTTTCATCCACAAAGTACTCAACGTGAAGGGAAAGGAAACCCCCTTCGAATGATCCACACGCACCCTGCACAATCTTGTTAGTAGAAAGAAACACTTAAGAAGCTAGTGGGCCAATATCCAGAAAATAGTAGCCAAAAGGAGACAAGCTCTTAACGAAGAAGCCACTACCATGCCACCACTAGAGGCTACAGTTCGGATGAAAGGAGGTAAGACCGGGTTCAACTCTAAACATTCTTCCTCCTCTTCTAAAACTAAAGTTCAAGGTGAATCTTTGCCATTAGAGGACTTCGCCAAAGAGGTATGGAAAGAAATGATGCACAAAGTCAATTACAATATTGGTAGAATCGAAGATACGAAGAGGCCAAGAGGGCCTTAAGACAATCTTTTTAATGCGCATTCTCTGTGTTAACCGCAAGTGTATAGGTCAAGTTATAATATAATACTATTAAGTCCGAATATCGTTCCACTGAGGATCCAATTGTGAAGGTTTAAGTTACTTAACTATTCTAGAATTCAATCAATTTTATTTGAGGATTTGATCTTAAGTTGGGATTTTGAAAAACTAAAAAGGAAAGCAAGTAAATAAGAAACACAAGAGTCAAAGAGAGTTCCAAAGTAATGAATCCTTGTTTACTCCATTATGCAATATTCTAGGGTTCATGGATTTCATTGCAATTTATATGCTTAAGTCTTGAAACATAAATCCAAGTTATTTTCTCTAGAAAACAACCTTTTCTCATGCAACTCAATTGATTACTAATTTCTTGAAACCAATACAAATTACATGGCATTAAGATTAGTCTTTAGCAACTTTTATTGTTAACCTAACTATTTTCATGATAGATTAACAACAATTCATTGTTATAGATCTAGTTAGACATACAATCTCTCAACCATACATCTAACCTAATATTCAAGGATGGCCAATCAACAAGAATTAGACACAATAACAATGAAAAACATAATCATTACAACAAATCCATGAAGAGTCTACAATATCAACATAACTTCATAAACAATTCATCAAAACTCTATAACTAAAGAGTTTAGCCACTCATAGGTTTAAGCAACATGTTCATAAACAAATTAAGTATAGAAAGAGTGTAAAGAAAGGAAAACTCTACTAAGAAGTAGCCCTTGATTGAGGAGGAACCGCTAAGATGTCCTTCGGTCTTCACGTTGGGAACTCGAACGACACCAAACTCTCTCTCAAACTCTCTTCTCTTCCTTGTAACTAACTCACTCTTTGGAGTTTTTCTCTGATTTCTTCATCTCTAGGGCTGCTAGAAAGCCTCCAATTTATATAGTTGGCCTCCCAAAATTCTTTCCAAAAATATAAATTCTTCAAAATAAGAAAGATGATGTTGCAGCGCTGATCAATAATGTCTCTTTGCTGTCTGTCATCAAAGGTTGGCATTGCTGCACTGTGTGCCATAAAAGTCTACCCTCGGCACAGTGCCCTAGTGCCGCGTCAGAGCTGTTGTGTTGAAGGCAGAGATTGTGCTTGGGAAAAAGTGTCGCAGTAGTGTTATACTGACGCTGCCTTGTTTTTGGCAGTTTTGTACTTTTCTTCTCTTTTTCGCTGGATTTTGGCTCAGTTTTGATCTTTTGGCTTCACTTCTAATTTTCTTTATTTTGACTTGAAAACCACTAGCAAACAAGTGAAATATAATATAAACTCTCTTAATTTAAGAGAATAAAAAACACTTTTCAAGCGCTTTTCACTCTTCTTAAAGATGAGCAAGAAAGAATGAAGTAGGAAGATCTAGCAACTCATGAGCGTGATAAAATTAAAGAAGAGGAGTTGAGAAGAGAACAAGAAGCTGACAGAGAAAGAGAAAGTAAAATGAATCACGCCAACACACTAACATCCTAGAGGCTAACCATGTTGTGCAACCTAGTGAAGATGCGGGCGCATCACCCATGCATAATCGAGAGGGGAAAGCCCCCATGCTGAATTTGTCAGATTTGGAGGAAGCTACATCATCCGACAATGTAGAGGAAGCGCACAAACTATTAGAGCCTAAATTTGTGATGCTAAAATAAGTCACAAAATTAGCCATCACCAAGAGGAAGAGGTCGAGGGTCAAGTAGGCCTCTCGCATAGTAATTTTCTCCACAAACAACTCTGACGATGAGAAGGAATTAGCAAGGAGAAGAGAGGTGTTGAGGAAGAGCTAGATACTTGAAAAGAATGGCTTCTCGAGCAAACCTGATGTCTTCTTGCTATTTTTTAGAATGAGTTGGAGGCTTTGACTCAACATCCAGCAGGTACAACAACACTCTGGTTAGACAATTCTCCCTTGGGATGCAGCCCAGGAAGAACTTCTCGATGTTCGGGGTGTTGAGGTTGACTGTATGCTCCAACTGGGAAGCAAAGGGCAAGTGCTCTGAGGGTGGTGGCTGTGAAAGATGTAGAAAGGGTGATATCACCCATTGGTTGTCACACTCCAAACCAAGTGACACAGAAAGAAGTTGGCCATATGGTTATACTTCCTGAAGCACATGATTATGCCCACCACTCATGACACCACAATTTTATTAGAGCAGACGATGTGCTATATAGCATCAAGATGGTCCTCCTAATCAATCTTGGAGTGATCATCTATCAGGAGTTGGTGAAGTGCGGGCCAAGAACCAAAAGTCGTTTCTTCTTTCCCTCCCTCATTACTTGGCTTTGTGACGAGCAAGTGTTTGAATCTTAGGGGATGAGGAGCGGTGTAAAGTAAAGCATGCCATCAATGTCACATTGATAAAATAGTTGCAATGGAATATGGCCATAAGGAAGAACAAGTTTGCTACAAGTAAGAGAGGGCAATCACCTTTGGTGGAATCTCCTTCAAGAACCTCGACAACTACCTTCTACTCAACTAAAGCATCCACACCACCAGAGGACGATCATGAAGAGCCTTGCTTTACCACGAGGCCACTACTACTGATGAGCACTCGACTCCACCTCCACTTGCCCTTGCCTCAATTGCACTACCCACTACTATGACCACCACTGCGCTCACATCATCTTCATAGCAGCTGTTTGTAGTTGCCTTGCCCTTTGTCCATTCCACAGTTGTCGTGGGATATATGACAGAGCAGCTAGATATAATCATGGTATATTCTCGTGCATATTGAGCCTATATTAGAGCATGGGATGATGCTTTCAAGAGATTCCTATCCTCGATGGATCGCAGTCATTATCCTGTCGTGGCTCCCTTCCCAGAAAATATTCTCCAAGATCCCATGGACTAAGAACAAGGCAATGAAGTTGATGATGAAGCTCCTACTCAAGATTGGAAGAGTTTTCATGTTCCTTCTGCCTTTTCTTTCTTTGGATCATTTATACAATCTTCCTTTATTTTCAGTTTTAGTTCGATTTGACTTGGTATCATTTTAGTTTCCTTTGGTTTGGTATCATTTTTCTTTTGGTTTGGTTATTGTGTTGGGAAAAGACTCTAATTGAATGGTATATTGTTTTAAGCATGCTTTTTGCTTTGGATGTAAAGATGGTTTTGGTGATGATAATTGGGGCATATCTCCTTTTTACATGCATTTACAGTCCACGCTAAAGCATACAAAAGCAAGATGTATTGTTTGTTTGTGCAAAACATCTCTCGGCTAACCTTCTGCATGTTAAAAAATATTTAGCACACACTATGAGAGCTTAATCCTATTTTTTTTTTTTTTTTTTTTTCACTATCACCAAAATTCTCATCTTCCTTTTGTACTGGTTGTGATATCTTACTCAATAAGGATACTACGTCCTTTAAGTTTGAGGGAGGTATTTGTTCTACGAATGTTTGTTCTAATCTCCTTGTTTCTAAAAGTCATCATTTATAGGAATATGTACAATTCATGTATACTACTAAGCCTTGTAGTTAAAAAACAAAAAGAGAGAAAGAGAGAGAGAGCAAGGGCAACACTCCTCCTTTCCAAG
This sequence comes from Citrullus colocynthis, assembly GCA_031780015.1. NCBI lineage: Eukaryota > Viridiplantae > Streptophyta > Magnoliopsida > Cucurbitales > Cucurbitaceae > Citrullus > Citrullus colocynthis. Next base: position 318,016 of record QLSR01000038.1, read on the forward strand.
TTATCCAAAGTACCTAGAAGTGAAGCATGATTACTTGTGCTTCCCTTACATGAAATGGTTAATAAAGGAAGTAAGTGTTGTGCCTTAGTTGTTACCACTTTTCATAGTTAGATGCTTGCAGGTAACTAGTGGGGCAAGTTGGAACAAAGGTGAGGGTAACACTAAGGTCTTGTCCTAGGCAAAAATAAAAAAATTCAAAAAAAAATAAAAAAAAAAAGAGAAAAAGATAATAAAGACTAGTAAAATTGGAGGCTCAAGGCCTATCAAAAGTTCAAGTTTTGGGCGTTTTCTACTTTAACATTTGTTATGGAGTTTTGGCAAGACTTGCAAAACATGTGGGAACACACTAGGTTCAATGATTAGTAGCTAGATTTTTTTGGCAAGTTGGTTACGAAGCTAAGGGATGTTGTGCTTGCTTATGGATGATACTCTTGTGAGGATTTTTTGGGAGTTTGAACTTGTAAAACATTTAGATCGGAGACTTCTTTTAAAAGTCATCATCTTTACATTTTCCAACTTGAGTAAGCATGTTTAAACTTTTTTACCTTTTCCCCATTTGTACTATTTTGTTGTTTGTGGACAAGCAAAGATTCAAATTGGGAGGTGTAATATATAGCATGAAATGCATTTTTTAGGTTGTTATTTTCATACTTTTACTTAGAAAAATGAGCATTTAGATGTGTTTTGCCCTATTATTTGGTTGTAAAGTGGACAAAATAAACTTAGAAAGGTCTTTTAAGTGCCAAAAAGTAATTTTACTAATTTGAGGTGAATTTATGGACTTTGACATGTAAAATCAATAGTTTTTTTAGAAAATGAGGCGATGCGCCCGCATTACCTGAAGTCAATGAGGCTGCATAAAATCCCTAAGAATTAGAAGTTGGCTCAGTCAATTGCAATTGCAATTTCTTCAATCTTGACCTGCTTTCCAACATTAGAATTAACCAGTTAACCACCAAAAATTCAGTTTCGATTAGCCTACAATAGTGTAGGCCTATACAAGGTGTGTAGATGTCCATTTGCAAAAATCAGACAACCTTCAAGCAAAGTTACGCCTTCCTTTGTGAAATCCCTCCATTCTCGGTCGAAACTTCACAAACGGTGGTACCTTTGAAGTACTTTAGCTTTAGGTCATCCCTACCCCGTGGGACTAAAGTATAGAGATGAGATTTGAACTTGAAAAAGGAGAATCCCTACCTCATGGGACTAAAGTGTAGAGACGAGATTCGAACTTGAAAAAGGAGAATTGAGTCTAGGAATAGATTCAAGAATGGGAAAGTGTTCCAAAGGGATTATTGTTATCAATTTCCAGCACCATCTACTTCATTTCTTTTCTACTCGCTTTCATTTTTCCTTTAGTAAATTTTATATTGTAATCATATTTATGAGTCAATAAAATCCATTCATTTATTCATTATCATGAGCTTAAAACCTGTAAAGGATTAAGTTATGTGAATGCTCTAAGGTGGTATGGCTTGATCAATGCGTATGTTTGATACCACTTGATTAGCACATTTCTTTTGTTGATTATAATAAAACTTGCTAAGTTAAATGGGCCACTTAATTTAGCAAACTAGTGGAGTCTTAATGCTGAGAAGGTTAGGGCATAAATAGAGTCACAAAAGAATATGAGACCAAAAGCCTAGAAATAGGACGGTCACGTAGCCTTAGAAATAAGGTACATGATGGCACCCAAAACGTGCTATTTTCCCTAGCTTAATTCGGGATTGTAGTGCTATTTAATATGTTATTTCTATATAGGTATTGAGCAACTAATAGATGGAATTGACCATTGTAGCTAAAATAAGACTTAACAAACCAAAATGAAGTTTTGGAGCTTCAACCATGAAGAAGGAGGAGAAAAAGAATGTGAAATGACGACTTGACCCCTTGGGAGAGCGCCCAGGCGCTACGCTAGGCAGTAAATACCCGAGTAGTGTTTCTTGGAGCATCGAGGCATTACCTTGGAGTGTTGTAGCATTACAGATATTGACGATTCGATGCTGCACCTGTAGTCCCTAGATGCTTTAACTTCAGCTATATATATTTGTTATTCGATTTAGGTTTAAGCATCTCGAGATTGTAGCATCCAACTTTGACTTTTCTCTATAATTTTTATTCCTAAAACTATCTTTCTTGTATTTTCATTTTATGTAACTCTCGGATTCGTCTTGGTACCCTATGAGTGGCTAAGGTAATTCCTTTTTAGCTTAGGGTAGGGAAGAAACCCATTAAATCTTGGTTGTGAGACTTTTTATTATGAATTTGTTGCTTACTTTAATTAATTCTTGATTGCATTTATGTTCTATGCTTAGAAATTATATCAGGCTTGATCACTCTTTTATCTTCCTTTGCTTTGATAAGAGAAAAATATGTCTATGCATGTTAATCTCAACTAGGGCTTAAATTGGATCATGTTTGAAGTTAAATTCTATGTTGCCTAGTTAATTATTTTGCTACACAACATAACTAATGGTTCAATAATTGAATCAATTAGTAGTTTAGACTATCCAAATTGCTAATTGTCTTGGCTAGATTCCCTAGGGTTTAATTGATTAGACCGCTATCAATATTGATTAGTTGAACATCTAGACTAATTAAAAAATTGATTAAAACATTACGACATTTAGTTATTGTCTTCAAAGCAAACGAGCCAAGATTAAAATTAAGTATGCATGTATCCTTAGCGTTTGATGAACAACAAAGTTAATAGGTGGAATCCGATTCGATAGGCTAGGCCTTTTATCTTATCAAATTCTATTTTTAAATTTACATTTTTACTTTTATGCAACTTTAATTCCATTCCAATAAAAATCTCAAAATCCCCTTGTGATCACCATCAAATTTGCCAATTAACTAAAACATTCAAGATTTCTTGTGGAGATGACCAGTTCCCACTGGCCTACAAGTTCATGAGAGTAGTAAAGATTTATTTGTTTAGGTCTCAACAGCCTCAACCAGTACACCATAAGGTAAAGGAATTGAGCTTATTTAATCTAAGAACCAACTAACTACAGAAATATAAGCATTAATTGCTTATAACTTATAAAGGAACTTGATACACAACTAAATGGAAGAAGTTTCCTGTTGTTGAGTCACTGTCCTAGTATGATGCGATTGCATTGCTCAAGGCGCATTGCCTAAATGGTTAAAGCATAATTGTATCTCTGTTCATTGATCATTGTTTATTGTTTTTACGTCTTTTTCCAAACTCAAAACATCCTTTATTTATCTTTAGTTAGCTTAATTTATTTGATTGCATTGTCTTAAGAAACTAAAGGTAAATTCAAACTAGTCTCTTGGGATTCGACTCTTGGAATACTCCAAGATTTATTACTTTATCGATAGTGTATGCTTGCACTTGCACTTTCGATTAGTACCCCTTTCGCATGGCAGGTTAGTCTAAACTTTATTCTAAGGCAAAGAAATTACAGAGTTACGTAAAATATTAGTCCCTTTTGATTTGGGGAAAAGGTGCACTAGTTGCAAGATCAGTCCAGGGGTGCTCAAGGCATTGGTGACATTGACAGACACACCAAAATGATTTTGCCCATCTATTCTAATATGAGTGAGGAGGTGGGAATTGAGTTCATCCAAGACCTTTGTTGCTGATGCTTGTAAGATTGAAATCGTCCTGGGTAAACTTTCTTTCTTTTTGGGTCAAGGGTTAAGGAGAGCTGTTAAATAGATTTATGTCATATTTGATTTCTAAACTTCCATTCTTACTTTTTTTTTTTTCGGTCTTCATAGTTTCAAAGGTTTATTTATTCCCAAACTTTGCATATCTGGACTTCATAAATTATTGACTCAATATTTGTATGGTCATTTAACATGGAATATGAAGAATAAAAGTTAGGACTGTAAATATGCTATAAATCTTTATAATGTTGGAAAGTTTGATTACGGATTAAACTGGTCTATCTTGATAAAAATATGCACAATGACTTAAACAATTAGAATGTCAAATCAGTAGTGTTGACAAGTAATTTAACATCACACAGATCAAGCAATGTAAAACTGAAACACAGATAGTTTACTAATATTGAAAAGTCAAACAAGTATAACAAGATACTTATCTATTAAAGCGATTACTTCTACACTAACTCTAGTCAAGCTTAACTCGATTAACATCTAGGCTCCCCCTCTTTATGCTTAGACTCCCCCTAAATTCGACAATTCTAACTGTGCCAGAACTCCTTCGGTCAATTATCTCTCTCAACTTATAGTGAACTTCCTTCATTGAAATGCTTAGAACTTCTGATGAGTGAGAACTCCCTTCTCATAGTAAGAGGTTCAAGGCTTCCCTTGACTTCGCGAGTTTTTCTTTAGACACAGTGTTATAAATATTTGTGCTTTCGCAAAACATAAAAAATGCACAGTGGAAAGATGTAGAACATGAACCCTTATCACAGTGACAGTGTTGGCCAGACTAACAAGCACTCTTTCGTCAATACAAAGACAAATGACAACCCTAAAAAGGAACGCCCCACACCTTTTAAACATGTAGAATAAGTAAGGAAAATAATCAAAGGCGAAACCAAGATGGAAATAAAATCGACCCGAACAAATCTGCATACAGGCACCAGATAAAGAAATAAAATATCCGCAAAGAACACCCAACGGTAAACACAGATGTTAAGACTAGCAATACGACGATGAGCGATCCACATGCAACCACCTTAAAACCAATACGAGAATCAACAACACAACTTTCCAACATATCTCAATCGAAATCCAGAATGGAATTGGATGTTGAAGGGTTTCCCTATTACATTTGCAGGGCTCAAGATTGGTGAGTTTTCAAGAGCCAAGATGGATGCAACAACAAAAGAGTTGATTGAGGAGAAAAATTTGGCTTATTCCTGCCTTGGTTGATATGCAGTTGTGCTATTTGAGTCATGATTTAGCTTCAATAAATCTTTTAGAGTTTTATTAATTTTTGTTCCTTTCTTCAATAATTTATGAAAATCACAGAAATTATGGGTAGTTAATTATTTTATGTGACTTTCACATCATTGTGTTAGGAGCCTTGGAGAAGAAATGCTCTCCTAAGCTACTCCAAGAAAATACTTTACTTGCTCAGCTATATTCGCATTGGTTGAATTGTTTGCGACATACATTCACCTCACTATGAACATGGCTTGGCTTTGCTTAAAGCTAGAGGTAATAAACGTGCCTTGACCTTGTGATGATGTGAAATGATCATGGTGACTAAAAATATGCTTGAATTGGTTTGGCTCAGTTCAATTTGGCTAACAATTATAATATATTATTTATAGGAAATTTAACGACCCGACTTTTTAAGACTATTAACAGGATCATTACCTTATGCATGCATAAATTTAAAAGTAAACCATTTACAACTTAAGTAAAAAGAACAAAACATTTTTTAAAGTAAATAACTTTAACAAAATCAAAGTTCAAATAACATAATACCTTAGTTTGGAGTACCCCTAAAATCATAGAACAAAATTTGGGAAATGTGCATATAGTATTTAATAGTGCAAATACTAGAACTCTAGACTCAAACATTAAAGCTATCTTTTAAAACATGCAAACATGAGCTGAAGCATCTATCTAGTCCTAATAGCAAGACTACAAATTTTTCTTATCATTTGCTAGTCTACCCTTGCCCTTATGTGAAAAACATAATACAATAAAAGATGATTATAAAAAATACTCAGTAAGTAGCCTCACTATCGGGATCAGGTTATGCATCTCTATAAATGCAACATACTAGTGGGACATGCAAATGTCATGTTGATCAACTAATCATGGATGGTCGTCTAGTGAACAGTTTAGCCCGTCCTAACACAAACCTGGTGAACGAAGGCTCACATAATAATATAAAAAGTGAACCCATCGATCCATGAACCTATAAGATAGTAGTGAATTCGTTGATCCATGAAGCAATAACATAATAGTGAACTTGTCGGTCCAGGGAGCTGTAATTGTAAGCACTGACTTGTAAAACCAAGTGTTGGGGAGAACAATGCGATTAAGGTTATGCATTGCTAGAGGAAAAGTAGCCGAGAAGTAGAGCAAAATTTTGGTTAAGGGTTGGCCAAAACCATGCGTTGTTGATTGAATCACGAAGGGTTGTCAGATGAAGTAGTCGTCGCATCAAAGGATAAGTGATCATTGGCGGGAAAAGAATACGCTTGAACCATGCGTTGAAGTCACCATGCGTCGAAGACAGCCATGCGTTGAAGTCACCATGCGTCGAAGACAACCATGCGCTGAAGTCACACTGCGTCCAAGACAGAACGGTCCTGACGCGATGAAGCTAGTGGTGTGAATGACTATGTTGTATGCGTCGGAGGTAGGAGGCGCCGAGAACACCATCCGTTGAGAATAGTTAGTTGCTGAAGATGTTGAAGGAGAACATAGACATGAGTGCCTTGCGTCGAAGAAAAGACCCGCGCCAGCCTACGAGTGAGGGGTAAGTCGGCATTATCATCTCTGTACTTGTGAGGGATAAGTTGACAGTATATATATAGGTGAGTTTAATCACTTTCAGACATTTCGAGAACTTAAGTCGGTTTCATCTTTCAGAGAAACCACAAGAAAAGGAAGAGGAAGGTGTTCTTTTAGTTTTTGGACGAAATTTCACTTGTTTTGGTGCTCAAATCAGAGCTGGAACAGGAGACTGATTGCAGATACACAGACTGAACAGTGGTTGATGTTTGGAGTAGAACGACTCAAGGAAGTCGAGTTTGGGGCTGAAATTTTGAGGTTAGTAAGTTAACATAATTCCTAACAAGTCTTATGAAGGATGGTTAAGCTTAAATTGAAGTTAATCACATGAATCTTTAGGTAAAAGCAACAACTACAGAACTGTTATGCAATCTGGGGCAACATGGAGTGATTTTGGCATAACTGGAGAACGAAAAAGAGTTAAGCCTTGAAATTTTGAGGTAAGCTGTGGAACTTGATTCTTTACAAGTTTGTAGAAGGGAAGAAGTCTTAATATGGGCTGGAAATGCGTTTTTAGCAGGGATTAAGCAGAGAGATCAAGGCTGTAGCGGTCAACTTTGTTAAGGAGTAGTTAAAGCTCAACGTGGGTATAACAGCAGGAGTAATCTGCACACAAGTGTCCCTGGAATTAGGGTATAACAGAAGGGTAAGGAATAATTAGTAGTTATAGCTTTAGTGTTAAAGTTTAAGAATAAACCTATGAGAGCCTAACCGCGTGACGAATTACAAACATTGTGCGGGTAATGAGTTACTGTTTATGTTTTGATGAATGGAAAAGAAGTATAACAAGGGAAAATATCTATTTCAGGCCAAGAGGAAATAGGAAAGGCGTAAAATCTACTCAAGGCCTAGGAAGAATTGTGAGTGACACTTCTTTTACTTTAAAACGATTTTGTTGAACATGATAGTTCGGTTTTCCAATGAAATGTGAATTTGTGATTAAATGATTTATGAAGCATATTTATGATCTTAAAGCTATTGAAAAGCATGTTTATGAAATGTTATTGATATAATAATTGCCCTGTATTCTTATGAACGATTTGTATACGAACGGTTTGTATAAAATGTTGCTTCTAAAAAGGAAAATGTTTTAGAGGAGGCTCAATGCTAGTAAGGCATGTGAGTTTCCCTGGGACCCAGTACTTGGGCAACCCGCCTATAAAATGTTTTAGAGGAGGCTCAATGCTGAAGGACATGAGAAGGCATGTGAATTTCCTCGGGACCCAGTACTGAAGGACATGGAGAAGGTACTTGGGCAACCCGCCATAGTCCTATTTGCACATAGAGGTTATATGCTGGTGCGTTGAGTCTTGCTCCGCATCGAGCCTTATATGTTTTCGACGTTGGGGTGTTGAGTTTTGCTCCACTTCGACTAAGGGAAAAGTATTGTATCTAAACTGTTTTCTTATGGTTTGTTAAAAAATCATGTATGAATTGATAAGGGCAATTAAGTTTGTTTTAACTAATGTATTTGAAGTGATTGCATGTTTTATGTTTGATGTTGAACTCAGTTTTACTACTGATAATTTCCGAACTAAAATGGTTTGTTAACATTGTCACTCACTGGGCCTTTAGCTCATGTTTTCAATGTTTTCTTTCCCCTCCAAGTAGCAAGGACGTTTCTGGTGCTTTGCCTACTCCCACTCGCCCTGCTTAAGCTTCGAGTCTCCAGAAAATCTGACTTGTTGAAGTGTTGTTTGTATGTTAAACCTTAATTAGGTGGCATGTAGATATGTATGTACAATTACCAGGGGTTGAATTACGGGTTGTGTAGGGCCATGTAAAAGAGTTGAGAAATTTCTTTTTTGGCTTGTATATACTTTCCTATATGTTATGTTTAAAATGTCTTAGAATGTGGAGATTACATTGTGAACAGTTCAGAATGTATGTGAAGGAATGGATGATATGCGTCACAAGTGGGGTGATGTATACTGTCCTCACGTCTTCTTTTAGGTTATGCAGGTAAACTTGGGAGGGGGTGTGACAGTAATGTAGTAATAAACCCATCAATTCATGCAGTTATGACATAGTAGTGTTAGAAGGGTAAATCTTCACCTACTTAACATAACCTTTAACATATCATCAATAACATCCACATTGTCATAAATCATTGTACATATCTCATTATTATCATGCTCATAGATGCAATTTAAGCAATGCAAATTTCTTAGGCAGTCTCAAGAAAACTATCAATAATATACTAATTGTGTCGTCTGGCATAAAGGCATTCCAATAGTAAGATTACTGATATGTGCAACACATAGGTCAACTAATAATATAGTTTAAAATGGCCTGAGCCGAGTATCATCCTCTGGAAATTTGGTTTGGTACACTTTTAGCTACTCAAAGACTTCTAATTTTATTTAGGGGACCATCCTAATATGAAATCTAAATTAATCTAAACCTAGAAAAGCAAATAAACGATAACACCGGGGCGAAACTGGACAAAGACACGTCCTAGGATAATGACTTCGTTATTGGATTAACCAAATTAATTCTTTGAACCTTAGATTCATTAGATGCTAACTATGAACCAAGAATCCTTTATCTAGGTATCCTGTTTTGAACTCAACCCTTTCTATTACCTAACCATTTATTCACTTTCATGTAATTAATTAATTAAGTACATTATGAATTTCTCCATTATTGATCTCTATTAATCTCTATTAATCTCCTATCACTTTCGTTCATGGTTGATTAACAGTTTAGCGTACTGGATCTAACCTAAAACTCTTTCTCTCAAACAAGACATCAAGTAAAGAACATTCAAATGATGACCAATTGTTCGAAAGCAATAAACACAAGCATACTATAATAATTTATGCATAGGTCAAATCCAAGAAACAATCAAAAAGTTTTGAACAATTCACAAGTAAATTAAAAACCTTAAGGACTACGAACGCAACAACTCATTGCTACGATACAAACAAAGACAATCCACATCGTGTCCAAAATTAAAAGAAACAGAAGAGGGAATGAGACGCAAGTCGGGTTCTCGACTGTCATTCTCAAGCGCGTGATCAGCTTCCAACGACCTCCTCGATCATCCACACATTTGAAAGCTCCAAGACGTCGTCTCTACCTAGAATTCAGCTCCCTATGGAGGCCCTAAACAAATCTTAAGAAACCCTCCAAACAAAAATTCAAAACTCAAAAATAATGTTGAATCTAGATGGAGGATGAATGAATGAAGAAAATGTGTGGTCATTCGACCAAAACGGCCACCCGATTCAAAAGTTATGACCTATTTACTAACCGCCTATCCACATAGTAGCGGCACACCTTCCACGCCCACTTTGGCCCAATTTTCATCAATGTGATTTTTTTGCTTGCGCTAGGTCAACCTTTGACCTTCTTAAGGGGTAATTCCATTATTTTACATCCTTTTTACCTCGTTCTAATCTAAAAGCTCAATTTTCTACAATTAATAAACATAAAAGGCATCAACGAACATAAATTAAGCAATCAAACTAACAAAATTCTAAGTCCAACAAAGCATTTTTTCTTTTTTTTTTTCAACTACTAACCTCAAATTTAAGTCCAGATAATTAGGGAAAAGTTCCTTTCTAGCTTTGAGTAATCTTGTATCGAGGTCCCCAATTAGTGGCTTGTCCCAAAGTTGCTTCCAAAAACTTAGCTTGGAGATGCCAACACTGCATGTAAAGAAAAGAAATCTGACCCTTTATATATTCTTCCAAACCGACCCACAAATAGTATGAAGAAGAAACGCATCCTGCAACCTCAACCAAAGATGAATTAACAAGTTGCTTCACTATAGCTACGACAACATCCACATCCCACTGAGTTCAAGGCTAAAAGTTTCAAATCTAAATCTAGACCACATAGCACTAACCACCAAATAAAACAATTCTATTAACACTTCTACCACAAAATCACAAATCTCTTATTTAAAGTCACAATAATTCGTGTTATTGGACAATATCTTGATAACCAACCATTGTGATAGTGTTAATTTTAATAATTTTCACCAACATCTGTTTATTGTATTTTTTTTTTTTTTAAATTGTTATTGGTATATATTTTTTCATATAATTTATTTTATAATTTTGATTAAAATATACTTTGTATTTTTATGTTTGTTTTTCTTTAAAAAATTAATAGTTGCAAAAATGTAACAAAACTACTAGAATAAAATAATATTAATAAAAACTACGGTGTCATTAAAATAATTAATCATTACGAAGACTCTTGAAATTGAATCATTAATTCATTCAATGCTCTCCACATATCTTACATTTATATCATTATGTGTTAGAGCTAAATTGAATGGAAACTTAATTACGCGAAAAGTTTTGTTTGATTAAAATTTGGGAGAATTTTACTTATATGTGGATTTGAAAAAATTAAAATAATATAGACATCTGACCATTATTATGTAACCATTTAGTTTGATTGAATGGGAAGCGTTTGATGACAATTGATAAAAAAATCGATCATCTTATACTTAATGGTGCTGTTTATTTGAATGTGTTGATGGGTTACTTCTAATTTTTAATTATTGCGTGATTTTCTTTTCTAATTAATTACCAAAATCCATTGTCAAATTGAAACTACACAATTTAGTGAATGGAGTACGTACTCATTATCGCTATCATTCAAATGTACGTGGTTCAATTTTTATATCATAGTTAAAGACCAATAAAATTTGTATACTACATAAAAAAAAATAAATAAATAACAACAATAATAAGATAGTAAGTTTCGGAAAGGAAATTTATCTCTACATGGTTTAGGATGCTTAATTATAACCACTGAGCAATGTTATATACATATTAAATAAAACTTTATACATCCATATGTGTGAACAATAGCACCGAACAACAATGATAAAAGATGTGAATTCATTTAATTATAATGTCTTTACATTTAAAATTAATGTTTTTCCAATTACACATATATTACAAGTAAATGTGCAAATTAACTTGCAATAAATTTACATTTAACCCATACTTAGTGGAATATCGGTATAACTTTAGATAAAGGTTGAATTTTTAAGTGAAAATTTTATAATTAATATTCTAAGTCCGTCTATTTAAATATAGGAAACGTTTAAAAATATTTTAAAATATATACAGCAAAATGTCACCCTTTTAATATCTATCAATATATAGGAAACGGTTAAAAATATTTTAAAATATATATAGCAAAATGTCACCCTTTTAATATCTATCAATATCTATCGTGACATTGTGAAACTCAATTGATTTTCTTTTGATTAAGAAAAAAATAAGTCAAATTAAAAGAAAAAGGAAAAAGGTCTTTAAATTAAAAGGGTATGATGGTCCTTTTATTGCATTAATAGTAAAGTGCCATGTGGGTTTAAAAAACAATTTATAATAATAAATAACTTGGTTATGTAGATGAAAATAGAAAAAAGGGGTGAAAAAGAGAGAGAATGAAAATGGTCTAGCATGGTCAGAAAAGGAAAAAGGGATGAAGGGCCACTCCGCCGGGAAAGAAAAAATATTTGAAAGTTGCTGAAAGCTCGCCGAAAAAACATGGAGATGGAAGGGGATGTTCCTTGAACGCAAAAAATCATGAAGAAATACTTCCTTTAAGGTGAGAAAGTTCATGAGATTTTTTTTTAGAATGTTAGCACACTACAAATAAGTTGGTTTTATGCTTGAATTAGTTGTTGATGCAATTGGCAAGTTTTGTTAGTTTGAGGAAAGAATTTTGGTGAAATTAAATTCAATGGTGTTGCCATTTAGTGGATATTTTATTTATAGTTTGTTGGGAAAAAAATAATATATGTGAACTGAATACACTAGCAAACTCAAGATATTGTTGAGACGTCAATAGATAGGCGAGGCACACTTCTGATAAGAGTTATCCTAAAGATAATTATTCGCTCTGCACCCCATGCAAGTAAGCTAATCAATTGTCTCAGCAAGATACAATGACTAACTCCGGTAAAACTACAACCTCGAACTACTCGGATCGGCAGAACTGTTGGATACTTGCTCTCAACTCAATTCAAGACCAAAAGAAAGAAAGAAAGGAGAGAATTCTTCAATTTGAAGTGGGATGCTACAAATGAAGAAACAAGTTGCTATTTATAGGCTAGAAACTTACTAACCCTCCAAAATACAAAATAAAATCAAATAAATACAAAATTTGAAATATTTGTCAAATTAAACTCAACTTAGTTGTTACTTGACAAAATCAAACATAACTTATTCAAATTGAAGAAACTACAAATTTAACTTTCATACATGTTAAATTTATATATGAAACATTATTTTATTTTCAAGTTTCAGTCCAATTTGAAAATTTCTAAACAATGAATTTAATCTACACAATTAAATCCATTTTTATGTTTCAAATATTCATCAAACTTTCACTTTTTTTCATTATATATATCCAACAACCCACGTGAAAGAAAGTGCAAAATCAAACAAAATTGTTGATAGCAAACAGACAAACTATGCATCAGAAGAGGTGTCTTCTGGACTTGAACCTTCCTTATTGAACATCCATCAAATTTACCGAAGAAATAGTGAGACCAAGCTTTGGAACTGTCCTTCTCATTGGTGAATTGAGACAATACATATCACACACAACTCATCTTGTATCTTTGAGTTTTACACGTTTGTGTTCATTTTGGTCCTAGACAAAATCTTGAATTCATGAGAGCTTTAGAGAACATAAGGCATTTGAAAAGTTCTCATACGAGCGACCCGACTTCTACTCTCACATAGGTAATATTGATAAAGTGTATTCTGTCAATACTCCTCTTCTAAAACAAGATATCATTATGACCTTAACATTAACAAATCACACACTGAACAACATCATAGAAATGGGAATAAACTATAATTTTCTAATTAGTGTGTCCAATATGAATTATCCCGCTAGTTTGCCTTTTGAACCTAGATCTTGGGATCTCCAGTCAACTAAGTTAGGTTACCACTAGGTAATTCATTTCATAGGCTTTAGCCCCATTTTTCTCGATGTATATGCAACTTGCTCTCTTGACAATCATTTCATCAAAGGATTTGTATTATTCCATTAGAGAGCAATTGCCTTATCGAATTATGCCTTTGTCAAATATGTCGTGGCTTTCTATTATAGATATTATTATTGCTTCTCATAGAAGTTGCTAAATTGTCACAATAAATACATATCGCACTTACAGGCTTTGGTCACAATGGAATATCTTCAAGAAAACTTCAAAGCCCTTCAACTTCTTCTCCTACTTTATTAAGAGTTATAAACTTTGATTCCATAATAGAACAAGCTATACACGTCTGTTTTGAAGATTTCCATGAAACAACTACTCCATCTAAGGTAAAAATATACACACTGGTTGATTTAGTCTCCATGCTATCAAAAATCCAATTAACATCACTAAATCCTTTTAATACATGTGGATACCTTGTATAGTGCAATCCATAGTCTAGAGTGTACTTCAAGTAACTTAGAACTCTGACTAAAGATTCCAATGATCATGTCCTGGATTGCTGGTGTATCTTGCTAACCTTCCTACTTAATAGGTAATATCAAGTCTTGTACAATTCATTATGTACATTAAGCTACCAATAACTCTAGAATATTCTAGAGAAAATCTTCATCATTGTTTTTGTTCAACTTACAATTTGGATCAAATGGAGTAACAACCTGCTTAGTCTCAAAATTATCAAATTTTCTCAACACTTTCTCTATATAGTGAGATTAAGAAAGTATGTATCCACTTGACTTTCTTATTATTTGAATTCCAAGGATAACATTAGCAAGACCAAAGTCTTTCATATCAAAGTTGGATTTCAGCATCCTTTTAGTGGAATCAATGACACTTCTATTTGTGCCCATTATTAACATATCATCCACAGACAAGCAAACAATGACATATTCTTGATCTATGGTTTTAACATAAACACATTTATCACACTCGTTTATCTTATATCAATTTGATAACATAGTGTAATCAAACTTTTCATGTCATTTTTTGGGTGCTTGTTTGAACCTATAAAAAGACTTGACAAGTTTACAAACTTTGTCCTCATATCCTCTAACAACAAATCCTTTAGGTTGTTCCATATAAATTTCTTCATCTAAATGTCCATTTAAGAATGCACTTTTCACATCTATTTGTTGTATTTCCAAAATTTGTAAAGCTGCTATTGCAATTAACATCTTTATAGATGTAATCCTCATCACTGGAGAATAGGTATCAAAGAAATCCAACCCTTCTTTTTGGCGAAAGCCTTTTGCTACTAAGCAGCCTTTATACTTATCAATAGTGTCGTCAACCTTTAGCTTTTTCTTAAAAATTCATTTACTCCCAATTTGTTTACTTCTAAGAGGTAAATCAACCAATACCCAGTATTTTTCTGTAAAATAGATTCTAGCTCACTATTGATAGCTTCCTTCCAATAAGGTGCATCAAGAGATGATACAGCTTCTTGAAAAGTTTCAGGCGCACCTTCTATCATATAAGTTATGAAATAAGGTCCAAAAGAAATAGCTTTCTTGGTTCTTTTGCTTCTTCTAGGTTCAAACTCAGTATTCTGATCATCTTAACCTCTCGAAGAGCTAGCCTCATAATTTCTTTTGGTATCATTACTTTCATGACTTTCTTCCTTTAAAGGAAATATATCCTCGAATTCAGCTTCAATAGGTTCCATCGTGGTATTATTATTAATATTAGATACTTCTGATTTAATCACCATGAATCTATAAGCAGCACTATGCATTGCATAGCCTATAAAGACACAATCAATTGTCTTAGGTCCAAGTTTGGTCCTTTTTGGTAAAGGAACTTGTACCTTTGCCAAACACCCCACACTTTCAGCATTTTAAATGTTGATAGTTTTTTCTTCCACACTTCATAAGGTGACTTATTAGTCTTCTTATATGGAATTCTATTTAGTATAAAATATTTCGTAAGCAAAGTTTCCCTTGCACAAATTATGAGGTAAACCTAAACTATTTAACATGCAATTAACCATGTCCTTTAAAGTTTCATTCTTTCTCTCAGCTACACCATTTTGTTATGGTATTTAAGATGTTGTAATTTGATGGGTTATACCATTAACATCACAAAATTCATAAAGTGATGATGATTTATATTCGCCACCTCTATCCGATCGAAACACCTTAACTTTCTTCTCAAGTTAATTTTCAACTTCTACCTTATATGCTTTAAAAACATTAAAGATCTCAACTTTACTATGTAATAAATATACATAGCAATATTTACTACAATCATCAATGAATGTGACAAAATATCTCTTACCACCTCTTGTGTGAGTACTTTTCATGTCACATACATCAATGTGGATTAAATCAAGTAACTCATTACTTCTTTCCACATATGAAAATGACTTTCTAGTAAACTTTGATTCAATGCAAACTTCACATTTGTGTCTATTAGCAATGTTAAAATTTGACAATAGTCCTAAACTTTGGCATATTATTTAAAGAATGGTAATTGACATGCTTCAATTTAGAATGCCACACATCACACAACTCAATATAAGCAGAAGAGTTGATATTATTATTATTCTTTGGCATTTGTGTCAGTACATTCAGTTTGAGCATGTCATCACTTAGATAACATTTTTCCACACACATACCCCCTTTGTCAGAATTGATGGAAATTGAATCCTAGCGGAACTGTGTGACCGCATTCTTAGATTTCTTGAAAGAATTAAAAAATACAAATAATTAATAAAAGGTTAAGCAACATACCTTGTCAATCCTTAATTTCAGCATAATCTCTCCTTGAACCGATAGTCTTCTCCTTGTAGTCTTCCTTTTCCAAGAGATCTTCCTTACTATGACTCTGGCAAGGATCCGGTTTACGGGAACCACTTCTTGAAAGAATAGAGGGAATAGGAAGAAGAATTTTCTTAGAATTTAGAGAATTTTTAGAGGAAGACTTTGAGAGTAATTATAGAGATTATTCTTGTAGAGAGTGTGTATCTCTTCTATGAGGGCTCCCAAGGGCCCTATTTACAGAACTCTATAGGCTACTCCTAATCCTATTAGGATAACCCTCTATAGAGATATTTAAATTAAATATTTAATAATATCCAATATTAATAAACATTTATCCAAATAATATCTCATATTAAATGGTTTAAAATATTTAAATCTTGTTTAAATATTTATTTTCTGTAGAATCTTTAATTTGAATCTCATCCAAATTAAATAATTAATTATTTGAATCTAATTCAAATTAATTAATTAATTCTTCATCTATTTATTTATATGGATTTCATCCAAATAAATAATTGATTATTTAAATCATATTCAAATAAATTAATTCTCCATATAATAAAGTTATAGTTTGAATCTTATTTAAATAAACTTTATAAT
This sequence comes from Citrullus colocynthis, assembly GCA_031780015.1. Lineage (NCBI taxonomy): Eukaryota > Viridiplantae > Streptophyta > Magnoliopsida > Cucurbitales > Cucurbitaceae > Citrullus > Citrullus colocynthis. The sequence continues at coordinate 334,837 of QLSR01000038.1, forward strand.
AAATCATGTAATTAATTGTATCCAATACAATTAATATTTTCCCTCATAAATTTGAACATTTCAAATTTTTCTTTCAACATAGTTGATCCTTGTTGATCCGTGGTGAGCTAGCAAGGGAATCTTATAAACCTACAGATTATAAGCTCCAATGATCCAAAGTTAAGTAATTAAACTCTATAATTAAATTAATCTTCATTCATTAACTACATGGCAAACCATTATAGACACATAGTTGAACTCTTATGCACTTTAGGACAAGTTGTGTCCATGGATATAATCAGTACAAGCAAGTTGATCTTTCACGAGTTGTTTATAGTTACATCTAGGTCAAATGTCCGTTCTACCCCTATAATTACCTTTTATCCTTAAGTACCACTGATTTTTCTAACGAACAACTTGTTTATGATTCAACCATAAACTAAGTCCCTTTTGGGCTAGTGAGAGGGTGGGGTCCCTTGTTCAAGACCTGAAATCAGCACTTAAGAGAACTACTCATCTACTTACGCTATCTAGGAAGGAGTAAATTCCATCTTGTAAAATTATGTTCCCAGCTCCCCATTTAGTCAAATCCCCAAAATGGTAGGCTTATTGAGTTGACAACTTAGGCCATGCTCACCCATGCAAATCAAATGACCGACCTCATAAAAAGTTCATAAGTCACCCAAGATTAAGATCAAGTCGCACATGATCATCCTATGAAATATTAATCTCATCAATTAACAGATTTACAAAGAGAGATTAAATATTTCACGATCCAGTCTTATACAAACTCTTTGTATAGGATATCCCCACTCACATGTCTCCACATGAACGGTTTGGATCAAACCATTTGTAACTATTGCTAAGTGAGCTGTATCCATAGTGTCACCAAGATAAGGCACCCAACTTTATCCATATACTATAGACCTTAAGGTTATTTCTTGAACATGATCCATCCATATGTCAACTACATACATGTTCAAGACTTCATATAATAACCTTTGATTTTTCATTAATGGATAAATTAATATTGCAAAATTAATAATTAATAGCTAAATTAATTAACTAATCAATTATGAGGCTTTAGGGCACAAATCCCAATATAAATTTATCGGACTCAAATACAAGCTTGAACCCATCTTTCAAATCTTTGGCACATGCTGCACTTCATTGAGGGTAAGTCTTTTTCCAAAAGTCCATTCCAGCAGGATCCTCCCTTTGCCTTCCACAAAGGCAGTTGAAGCATTTCCCATGTACAGCTTATCGCTGTCATCTAACTTCTCAAATATGCTTAGTAACACCGGTATCAATCCACCAATCTTTCGTGTTTGAAGCCATATTTACCTTAGAAATAATGGCAACCAGATCATCATTTTCTATAACATTAGCCTGATTGTTGGACTATGTTCCTTTTTGTGTTTGCACATTGCAGCGATATGGCCACTTTTACCACAAACCCAACAGTTTCCTCGAATGCGCTTGCTAGTATCATTCCTCAACCCATGGTTCATAGTTTTCTTCTTGAAATTTTGCTTCTTAGATTTATGTTTTAAAGCTTTAGCAATATGAGCTTTGCCCTCAACTTTCAGTGGAGTTTTATCTCCTTTTCTATTATCCTCTTCTATGCGGAGTTTTATTGCGAGATTCTCCATGGATAACTCCTTTGACTTGTGCTTGAGATAGCATTTGAAGTCCTTCTAGGAAGGAGGAAACTTCTCAATCACATTAGTAACTTGGAATGGCTTGATGATGTCCAATCCTTCACTTTGCAAATCACTGATGATAATTTGCAATTCTTCCATTTGATTGACTACCAACTTGGTATCAATCATCTTGTAATCTAAGAATTTTCTCACAAGGAATTTCTAAGTACCAACATTTTCTAGCTTGTACTTCTTGTCTATTGCCTCCTACAATAGTTTTGATGTATTATACATTGCAATTGACATTATTCAAAATGTCCTCAAGACCACTAAGTATGTAATTACAACATAGGAAGTTTGAATGCATCTATGCTTGGTTTGCTGCTTTCGTTTTGAGAGTTACAACATCTGGTGGGGTAACTGGGCATTCTTCCTTCAAAATATGAGCAAGATTCAACGAGCTAAGGCAGAAGATCATCTTTTGTTGTCATCTCTTGAAGTTGTCTCCTTTGTACTTCTCCGATTTTTCAGCATGGGGTTTCACAATGGGTGATCCTGTCATGGGAGAAGTAGAAACATTGGTAAAGGAGTTTGTAGCCATTGGTTAAGATATTATTAATTGTCTTCAGACTATTAGGGAAAAAATAATATATGTGAATCGAATACATTAGCAAACTCAAGATAATCTGGAGGCGTCAATAGATAGTTGAGGCATGTTTTTGATAAGCACTGTCCTAAATACAATTATTCACTCTACACCGGATGCAAGTAGATTGCAACAATCGTCTCAACAGGATACAACGACTAACTCCGGTAAAACTGCAACCTCGAACTACTCAAATCTGGCAGAAATCTTGGATACTTACTCTCAACTCAACTCAAGACCAAAAGAAAGAAAGAAGAGAGAGAGTTCTTCAATTTGAAGAGGGATGCTACAAATGAAGGAACAAGTTGCCATTTATAGGCTAGCAACTTAGTAACTCTTCAAAATACAAAATAAAATCGAATAAATATAAAATTTGAAACATCTGTCAAATTAAACTCAATTTAATTGTTACTTGACAAAATCAAACATAACTCATTCAAATTGAAGAAACTACAAATTTAAGTTTCATACATGTTAAATTTGTACATGAAGCATCATTTTATTTTGAAGTTTCAATCCAATTTGAAAGTTTCTAAACAATTAATTAAATCTACCCAATTAAATCCATTTGTATGTTTCAAATATCCACCAAACTTTGACTTTCTTTCACCATATGCTACAATAAAATTGGGCTAAAATGTCAGTGAAAAACCGACATTATAGGAGAACGATGTCGATCAGGTGACCAACATTAAAGAAGGTATTGTTAAAGGTGTTCAATGTCGGTCACCTTTGATGTCGGTTTTCACCCGACATTGTAGATGACATTAATGTCAGTTTTCAACCGACATTGAACACCTTTAATAACACCTTTGATTATGTTAGTCACTTTGATGTTGGTCCAACATTTTCTTGACATCAAATATCTATTTCTATGATTGGAAATACTTGTCATCATTTATTTATTCAAAAATAAAAAAATATAAAAATAAAATAAAAATTGGTTATTTGTAGAGGTGCATCCTCTCACTTGTGCATTCACAAAATTAAATTTCAATTACTTTTCTATACACAACTCAATTTTCACATTTTTAGATGTTAGAATATGGATTACAACAAACCAAATACAATGTTTAAATATAAAAAATAATACAAAAAATTGTGCAAATGAATTCATTCACATTCCCACTATTTGTTGTAGTATTAATATAGTCGGCCGTACAAGATTGTGAACTCCCCCGTAGTACATATGGATTATCCAATAAAAGATCTACCACTAAAACTCCTAATCAAGTTGCTCTATTCCCAACTCAACTTTGAAGTAACTCTTTCATGGCAAGGCACATGCTCTAACACACACCAATCAACACAAATGTTAAAAGAGAAACATAGTATTGGTTTAGTGTTAAGATACCTCCTAACAAGAGAACTCAAGAACACAAAAAACAAACAAGAAAACTGAAAGATAAAATTATATTGCAATATCAATGAAGAAATTACAGTATACCTCAACACATTCTAGAGGGCTGAGAATTCTATCCCAAATTCCCAATTAAGAAATCCCATATAAAATTCTTCACGCCCCTAGGCATACTCTTTCCCACTATTTATAACCCAAAAATCTATCCTAATATAGAAGGCCTTACATTTAGATTCTCTAACTAGTTACTAACATCCTCTTGATCAAGTATGTGCCTAAATTATGAAAATGTTTCTAAGGCAATATCAAAATTTGTAAAGAATTAGCTCAATGTTTGCAAATTTGGGGGATTCAATGGGTGAGACTTTGGAAACAAAAGTATAAATAATAAAACTCTTAAATGTGACCAAAAGAATATTGACCTATAACATAGGCCGAACCTCGTCAAGAGATTTCCACCCTAAAATTTATTTATTTATTTATTTTCTTCAATTCTATAAAGCCACCTGAAAGGTTTTCCTCAACAAAACTCCTCTTTTTTCTCTAATAAAGAACCCAAACAATTAAACATGTATATATTGGCTAAGATATCACAATTGATGTAGAAGTATACAGATTTTCCATATGCTCATTGATAGCACTCATTGTGCTATCTCATTTCGCTTAATTCGAAATCATTCTTACTTTTTTACCGATTTATTTCTTGATTTAGATAGGTTACGAGCATATGGAGCCCTCGGGACGGTTTACAAGTACTTTAGGTTTAAGTGAGATTATTAGCAAGTAAATTGAATGAAATGGAGGCGGAAGTGAACAAAGCAGCCTGGCGTCGCGACGCTAGCACGACGCCAACATTGTGCTTTTTCCAGAAGGCACCCAATTTTGATCTGGAGACAGCGTCGGGGCGCTGCACTATAGCGTCGCGGCGCTACGATTAGTGACGGATGAGGTACCACATGCGCATTGCATTGTCGCAGTGCTGTCCTATAGCGCTGCGGCGCCAGTCCAATTTTTAGCATAAAATGTCCTAATCGCCAGCCATTCGGAAAAAGGAGGCAGCACGAGTCCCAAGTCTGTATTTGGAGTTTTTCCCTGCATTTTTCCTTCTTTTCATCTTGAGGAGAATTTCTTTGAATAATTTTTGGGTGAGCACAAGCATGTATCGAGGCTAAGGTACTATCATCTAGCTCGAGTCTGGGGTTCAATTCTTAGTTTGTATCTCGTGAGGTTTTGAACAATTTTTGTATTGCAATTTTCTTGTTAATGAATTCTCACCTTGTTTGATGTTTCAATTGAATTCACTTGAGATTATCTGACAAATTAGTCAAGCTTTTTAATTGGTAGTTAAAGATCTATGCTTAATAAGTAATTGTTAGGTTTATAGATCGCCAAGTAGCAAAGGTTGAGTTAGGGTTGTAAATTGATTTGGCTATTCCAATTTGATTGCATTCATCTAACCAACTTAGGAGAGATTCACACCGAACACTTAATTAGGTTTTTCCTATTATTTTGTTCGTCTTAGTAATTGCCTTTGAACTTAATGCTAATAGGTTTGCATGTCTAAGATGTCTTCCATCTAAGCATATCAATCTATTCGATCAATAGGACTTCCTTCTAGCCTTTCTAGAAGTGACTGACTAAGTTTAACCTAAGAAAAATTGCACAGCACTATTGTGAGTAACAAACTGAGAGTGATCCACTTTCACCCCAAGCTAGGTTTTGTCAACTTTAATTTAAACCCAATTTGATTCATTGCTATTGCTTTTCTTCCTTGTTATTGCTTTGTTATTAAAGTTAAATAAACAATTAAACACCCCTCCTGGTTACTCAACAACAAATCCTCTAGGAGAAGAAAATTTATCGGCTCTCTATGGACCGACCCGTTGCTGCATTAATACTACTAAATTAGAGTAGGGAACGGAACAATTATTTGGCTTAATTGAAAGCTTCGACAACTTTCGGTTTGCCACTCATATTTAGAAAAACCCAAATGTACATAATCTTGATTCCAACGTGATGCAATCTTCAAATTGAATCATGACAAAATACTAATGGTAAAATGGCAGAAAATATTAATAAACCGGTCAATTAATTTGTATATTATTTTATCTTTCATATGCTGATTCGTAGAGTAGTGTGTATGCTAACAAATTGATCAATTAATAAATGGCAAGAAACTAATAGTAAATAGAGTACACGAACTTGTAATGATATCTTCAAACGCTTCAAAGGGGCAACAACAGTTCAAGACCTAAAAAGAGATGGAAAGTCTTTCAAAATATGCCAATTATATTATATCATCGACATCATCATTACAAAGGATCACCAATTCATATTCCAAGAGTTAAAAGACATCATATTCTGGAATAAGTGCCTTGAAACCAGATCCAAGCTTAGATATCTTCACAACATGATTTTTGATTTCCTAATCCATTCCCCACCATTCTTGAAGCACAACAATTCCAGGGGCATCATCTCTCCCCACAATATAAGCATCAAATTCATGCTGAAAAGAAACAAAACTCGAAATTGTTTAGGAAAAAGTTCATGAATTCAAATATCAAATTGCTAAAATAACTTCAAACTGAGCATCCTGATGTTGCAGTAAAACTAAATGTTACATAACCTACTGATCATTTCAAATAACAAACACCCCAGAATCTTTACCTAAAAATCCGATTATTTTTTTAAATAATGTTATTTTAATAAATAATGACAAAAGTATGGTTTGGAGTATTGACAATAGGGTAGCAAAATCGTGGACGGGGTCCACGATTTACTCTCCACATGGCATGCAAACTGTGGACCCAATCCATGATTTGCCAATTTTTTTTCCTTTTTTCTCTTATTTGTGACTCCCTCTCTTTCCCTTTTTTCTTTTTTTTTCCCTCTTTTCTTCTTCTTCTCCTGCATATTCTTCTTCTTCTCCGATTGTTCTTCTTCTTCTCTGATTCTTCTAGTCCAAAATCTGACGCGACCAACTCCAGTGAGTGAGAGCGAGAGTGAAAGATAAGACCAGGTGAGTGAGGAAGAAAGTGAGACGACAGAGACGAGCAAGAGGTGAAAGAGACGAGAGCGAGACTTCTTCTCCTTCTCCTCCTGCTCTCGCCTTCGTCTCGCTCGTCTCTGTCGCCTCACTCTCGACAAAGACAAGCGAGACGAGGGCGAGAGCAAGAGAAGAAGAAGACGTCTTGCTCTCGCTCTCGCTCTCGCTTTCCTCTCTTTCGTCTCTCGCTCGTCTCACTTCCTTCCTCACACCCGATCTTATCTCACTCTCGCTCCTTACAGTTGGTCACGTTAGATTTTGGACCAAAAGAAGAAGAAGAGAAAAAAAGAGAGGATTTACAATTTTGCCTGATTAGAGTCGCGGAGAAAGAGAAGAAGTCATGAAGAAGAGAAAAAAGAAAAAAAAAAATTGGCAAATTGTGGATCAGCATGCCATATGGAGGAAAAATCGTCGACCTGGTCCACGATTTGCATGTCATATGGAAATCGTGAACCTCATCCACGATTAAAATAATATTATTTATCAAAATAATCCTAGAGACCCCTTAATCATCCAGGAGTAGGAACATCACAATTTCTCCGCGACTCTAATCAGGCAAAACGGTTGACTCCATTTTCCCTCAAGTAAACACAACGATAAGAATCATATCGACCTATTAAAAGAAACTACCCGAATTCCCCAATAAACAGTGCCACTAACATTTTCCAAAGACCAGACAGTAAATAGAATCATACCTAGACAAAGAAACAAAGAGTAGATGAAATCGAAGGCAAAACTCAAAGTGATAGGAAAGATCAAAGAGGAAAAAGGGAGTGAACCCACAGTGCCATCCCTCTGGATTTGAATTTTCATGAAAGGAGAAGAAGCAGAAGCAGCCATGGAACGGACTAAGAAGCGAGAAAGCAAGGAAGTAGAGAAGATTTTTTGGGTTTTGAGAAGGTGACCCTAAAGAAATCGGATGGACCTCGAACGACGGGCTGCAACGGGCTGAACGACAATCTAACGTGAAACTTACATATATGACACGGGCTAGACGAATCTCTCAGATCTAGAAGACCCTGAACAAATCTGAGACAGGCTACGACAAACCTCAAATGACTGGTATGACTAACCTTGAATGTCGCACTACAACAGACTTCGAACAACGGCCTGGACAGGCTGGACGGCGCAGACGAACCTTGAACAACGACTTGAACGACAAGGAGGGACGGCGCGGACAAAAGACAAAAGGGGATGGCGTGGAGAAGAAGAATTGGCTGAAGGAAGATAGTAAAGTTTGAGAGAGAAATGGAGTTGTGTGAGAGAGAGACAGGGTTTCACAAGAAGAGGAGTGGTATAGAAAAATTTATGGAGGATCTTTAATGTCGGTTTGAAATCGACATTGTAGCCTCATTTAAATGTACCTTTAGTGTCAATCGAAAATCGACATTAAAGATCCATTTTTCTTTTTTCACTCGGTTTGATATTAAAGATCCATGTAGTGATATAAAAAGGCCTAATTTGTTGTAGTGATATATATCCAATATAGTTTTGAGTTTAAGGACATATAGATAAAGAAGATTAGAAAGAAAGATAAATTAAGGTAGGAGGAAGAAGATGAAGTAGAAGTGAGTGAGGAAGACGAAAAGAAATAAAATAGAAAGAATGGGGAGTAGAAGACAGAAGAAGAAGGAGATATGAATAAGAGAATATGTGTGTGTGTGTGTGAGAAACAAAATAGTGTTGGATTGGTATAATTGGTTGGCTATTTAAGTGGGTTTAAGAGAGAAAAAGTGTGTTTTGGGAAGTCTAAAAGGGAGAGAGGTTTGAGGAAAGAGTGGAATGCAAAATGAGGAATAGAAAGACAAAATGTATCCAAGATAAGAAAAATTGAGAAAGAAAGTATAATTGGAATTTTTGGATAAAATATTTCAAACTAGCTATTAAAGGTGAACTTATAATTGTTTTTAGGAATATTTCCTTAACCTAATCCAAGTAGTTATTGGAATATCAGGACGGACGAAGTTGAAATTCCCGAGCAATTCGAAGCATGGTCGATAATAACTCTATGAGTAGTTTATTTTATGAAACATTTATTATTAGTTTTATTATGCGATTTCATAAAAACTATGATTATGTATGGTTTTGGAAGAATTAAAATATTTCAAAAAAACGTTTATGGATTCAAGATTTTCAAGTATGGTCATGCTTTTAGCAAGGTTTTATGTTCTAAATCATTTAGAGAAGATGTGTTTCATGTGAAAATTCTGGATTTATGAAATATTGTTCAAAAAGAAAAAAATAAAAAAGATTATGACCTTTGGAATGTTTTACGAATTATATGAAAGCAAATTTTTCACAAACGGCAAGTTTTATGTATCAGCACTACATTGAACTGAATGTGTTTCTATTGTGTAGTCATGATTTACATGTTAGGATTTATGCCCTAAAGCCTCGTAATTTATTAGTTGATAAATTTAATTATTAATTAGCAAGGTTTTATGTTCTAAATCATTTAGAGAAGATGTGTTTCATGTGAAAATTCTACATTTATGAAATATTGTTCAAAAAGAAAAAAATAAAAAAGATTATGACCTTTGGAATGTTTTACGAATTATATGAAAGCAAATTTTTCACAAACGGCAAGTTTTATGTATCAGCACTACATTGAACTGAATGTGTTTCTATTGTGTAGTCATGATTTACATGTTAGGATTTATGCCCTAAAGCCTCGTAATTTATTAGTTGATAAATTTAATTATTAATTATACAATATTGATTTATTCATTAACTGGAAAAATCCAAGGTCATTGCATGAAGTCTTAAACATGTATGTAGTTGACCTACAGGTGAATCATGTTCAAGAAATAACCTAAAGGTCTATAGTGTATAGATAAGGTTGGGTGTATTATCTTGGTGACAATATGGATACGAGCCACTTTGTAATTGTTACAAGAGTTGTAAGTGTTACAAATGGTTTGATCCAAATCGTTCATGTAGAAACATGTGAGTGAATGTATCATGTATAAAGAATTTATATAAGACTAGACCACAAAATAATTAATCTCTCTTTATAACACTATTGATTGAAAAGATTAACTTCTCATTAAGAATAACCATAGGTAACTTGATCTCGACCCTAACTGAGTTGTAGACTCCTGTCTATAAGGACAATCCTTTCATTTGTATAGGTGAGAGTGACTTATGTCGTCAACTCAATAAACCTACCATTTTAGGGATTTGTCAGAGTAGAGAGTTAGGAACATAATTACACAAGATGAAGTTCACTCTTTCTCATCAAGAAGATAAATGACTCTCTTAAGTGTTTAATTCAAGTCTTGAAAAACGGGCTCCTCCCCACTCACTGGCCATAAAGGGATTTGTTTATGGTATGACCATAAACAAGTTGTTCATTAGAGGATTAGTGGGACTTAAGGAGAAAAAAGTAATTATAGGGGTAAAATGATAATATGTCTATAGAGTGAAGAGTACAGCAGTGAGTCTTTAGTGGAGTGACTCGCGGTTAATGAATATTAATTAAGTTAATTAAAGAGTTTAATTAATTTCACTGTCTATCTGTGATAGACTATGATAGATCGCGATAGACTACTATCTATGTCACGATAGACACAAATAATAGTCTATCGAGATATATCGCAGTCTATCGCATATAAACTGTGTATTTTGCTATTAGTTGTAAATATTTTTAGTAGTTTTGCCATTTAAGATAATTTCCCAACTTTGAATAAGATTCAAATTATAACCTTATAATATCGAGAATTAATTTATTTGAATATGATTCAAATAATTTATTATTTATTTTGATGAAATGCATATAAATAAATAGAGGGAAAATTAATTAATTAATTGAGAAATTATTATAAATAGAAAAAATATCAAATTATTTACAGATATAGAAAAATTTCACTCTCTATCAATGATAGACCGCGGTAGGAAAATTTCTGTCACTTGAGTGATAGAAATCTATAGCGGTCTGATTGACGGTAAAATTTTTCTATATTGGTAAATAGTTTGACTCATTTTTTCTATATTTGAAAATGACCCTAGTTAATTTAAATTGGATTCGAATAATTAAATATTTAATTTGGATGAGATCCAAATTAAAGATTTTGCAAAAGATACATATTTAAATATGATTTAAATATTTTAAACCATTTATTATGAGATGTTATTTGAGTAGATGTTTATTAATATTGAATATTATTAAATATTTAATTTAAAGTCTCTGCATAGGGGTTATCTCAATAGGGCCCTTGGGAGATCCTCATAGAACACATTCTTTATAAGAATAATCTCAGCAATTACTCTAAAGCTCTCTCTCTAGAAATTCTCTCAATTTTCCTAAGAAAAGTTCTAGGAAAATCGTTCTACATATTCCCAATATTCTTTTAAGAGCAGTTCCTACAAGCCGAATTTTTGTCAGAGTCGTAGCAAGGAAAATCTTGCGGAAAAGGACAACTTCAAGGAGAAGACTACTAGTTTGAGGAGTAGATTTTGCTAAAGCTGTGGATCAACAAAGGTATGTTGCTTAACCTTTTTCTTCTAGTTTTTTGTCTTTCTAATTCTTTCAAGAAAACAAAGAATACGATAACACACTTTCATCAGGATTCAATTCCTTCATTATATGAGGTCTTTTGGACCCATTTGGGCACACACATAGGTTTTGGATCGTGTGTCAGGGTGCTTTGCCTTTTGGGGGCTACTCTGCATGCACATATAACCATGTTTGCTCTGTACTCAATGAGTAATTTGGCCATGTTTGCTCTACCATACACCTAAAACTTGCTCAATGTAAAGTACAAACATGTTGCTCTGCTATTTGTGTCAAATTCCTCCGTACATAGTATGATCGTGTTCAAGTATAGATTTAGTGAAGGTTTTTACAAGCTCATGCTCACATTTTGCAAGAAAATGCTCATGATTTTATTTACGGGATGATTCTCAAGTTTTTTATTTGTTCATGTTTTATGTCGATTTGCGATTTATGTTTACGTTTGCAATAGTATACTTATGATATTTTATAAGTGATAATTCTCTCAAGTTGTTGAATTGCTCATGTTTGAAATCAATTTACGAAACTTGACTTTCTATTTAAAATCATGATGATTTTCTCAAATTATTTTCCTGTAAATTTACAAATCACTGGGCTTTGTAGCTCAACCTCTCATTTTATTTTTCCCCACCAAGAGTTTCAGTAGAAAGTAAGTATCAAAAGCTGCTCGACTGATCAGTTTCTTGCAACATGTAGGTAAATAAGATAATTAATTCAAGTTAAGTTTCAAGTACAAGGAGAGTTTAAGGTAGGCTCCATTGCACATTTGGGGTCCACTGTCGTCACAACCTGTATTAGGTTCAGGTAGGGTAATCTGGGGCGGGGTGTGACATACATTTTGTTATATCTGTTAATATTTTTGTTCATTTTGCTATCTTTAAAAATAGCCCTTAAATATATATGTGTGTATAAGCAATTATTCTTGTTTTTCCCCGTTTAACTGAAGTGATAACATTTATAGGCAAAATGCACTTTTGGTTTCGAGGTATGGGATTGTTGTCTATTTGATCACTGAAGTTAAAAAAAAAAAAAAAAAAAAAAAAAAAAAAA
>QLSR01000038.1:347187-368579 GCA_031780015.1 Citrullus colocynthis
TTAAAAAAAAAAAAAAAAAAAAAAAACAAAAACATTTTAATCTCTACATTTGCAAAATGATTCTAAATGGTCTTTCATTAACTTTAAACTAACGAAATAGTGATGTAACAGTTATTTGTTGACATAGATTATCTAACATACCAGTTTGTTTGATTATGTGACAAATAGATTAAAGTTTTATTTAAAAAGTAAATCCTTTCGAATAAAAATAAAATGATTTAGAATATTAAAAATCTCCTTGTCCAAATCAGTTTGATTGTTCCTCCCTGCTTCCGCGCGAACTCACCACTTGGCTCTTCAAGTGATGGGGGTTGTGGCTAACGCTGGAGTGACCAATTTTCTCATCTCCAAATACTTCGTCAGATCTCCCTCTCATAACCAGAAAGCACAAATTTAAAGACAAAATACTTATTTTTTCATTTATTGTTGTCAAAGCTTTCTTGATTTTCGCCCTATTAACCCTTCTGTTATGATCTTTCACATTTTCTTTGCTTTTCAATTCCTACAAAATTCTTACATGGGAAACAACGATTCAAGTTTGAGCTCTAAATTAGCCTAACATCCTAGGAATCAAAAAGCTAAAATTGTCTCACTAGGAACTGAAAATAAGTGTTAAAATTCATAAGATCAGAAAAATTGAGATTTAAATTCAAATGCCCACCCACCAAATAAAATCCCTATTTTCCATGAAGTTGAAATAGTTAAAGGGGAATGATTTATTTAAGTCTGTATTAAAAGGGAAATTTCGGTGTTGAGTTTTAGGAATTCATTTAAGCCATCCGGAGGAGTATGAAAGAAAAAAAAAAAAAAAAATTCAAAGGGAAGATCTCCAGGGCGTAAAAAGCCAAGAGAGTAAGCAAATATTTTAATTTGGTGGTTTGTGGCCGATTTCAAGAGGTGCAATGGCATGCGACAGAACGCGAGTCAACAACGGGCGGTGACTTTCAAAACAAAAGGCAAATTATTTTAAATTACAAAATTATTAAAAATATTTACAAATAATAATAAAATATTCAGTTTATCTACGATAGACCGCGTGATAGACAGTGTATTTCGGGCTTGTAATCTACTATATATAGATAGTGAAATTTTGCTGTACATGTAAATATTTTGGTTCATTTTCTTATAATTGAAAATAGACCCAAATAAATTTAATTTATTTGCCGCATAATCATGCAAAATATTGTGTTGGTCAATCTCAGTTAAGTAAAAGTTAAATCCTGGACCATTTAAAATCAATTTGTATACATGAAAGACTAAAGTGTTTCTTTTGAAATCTCAAAGAGAAAATAGATCACAAAAATGCATTTTAGCATAATTTATATTATAAATTTGTAGGAACTCGTGATATGATATGAAAGACGTGTGCCAAAATTTAGTATTGGAAAATTGAGGTGATAGTACATCGAAAATAAGGCATACCACATTGTAGGTTATATGTACGGTTGGAAAAAGATAATAATAAGAAAAATACGGGTACTCTTTGGGTTGCACTTATCTATATGCAACCCAGACAGTTGTTGAATGAAAAATTGCCATGTGACAATTTTTTGTTTTCTAAAAAAGTAATTTTTTTAATATATATTGTGTATAAAACAATGACTACATCATGGTCTATCATGACATTTACTATATTTATAAATAATATTTTGACTTATTTTGCTATATCTAAGAACAACGCCTTTAAATGTCTTCAATCACAAAAGTCAAAATCACTCTTATGTTCAAGTGATTTTATTGTTGGGCTTGGATTTATTTTGCGAGGTAAGAGCCCAAATTAATCAAAAACAGCAGGCGAAAGATGAGGCCAATTTGATCCAATCTTGAAGCTGATCACCTAAGTTTGGTGACAGATGTGGAGGAGAATTCACCATATGTAGCTAAGCTTAAACCACGTGAAGGAGATGCATAAGAGGTGAGGAAAAATCCTTTCCTTTCTTTTTTAGTTTTCTTTATGATTTGTAGAAAACACTTCCTCTCTTTCTCCTCTTTCTGATGTTGGACAGAAACTAAATTGAAGAGGAAACCTTGCAGCTTGAAGAAATCAAAAAAGAAGAAGAAGAACTAAGACAAATTTTTACATGGTTCGGCTAAGATCAGCCTACATCCACTGGAAGGACAACTTTCTTGGAGTTAATAGAAAGATAAGTCTCTTTACATTTTTTTTTTCTCTACTACTCCTTGCTCATTTCCGAACTCTTTTATATGTTGTAAGAGTCAATTGCATAGATTTGTTTAAACTAAGGAGTAAAAGAAAATAAAAAAGAAAAAACTAGCTGTTAGGCATTACTTTTGGAATCACTCTTTCAAATCTCCACCTTGATTCCAATGCATGCATACAACTGTCCTTCCAATCTCATATGTTCTATTTTGTCTCAGGTAACTCGAAGCCGATCATGTCCAAACACTTGAGGAGTTTGAGTTGTGGAACCGGCTTCGTGAGCATGTTAGCTACGTTCTCGAAGGTGTGAACCTTTACAACTTCTATAACCCTTTTTCTATCATGTTGCGTGCAAAATGAAATTTGATGTCTATATTGTTTATTCTGTTGTGGAACTGTGGGTTTTTGGAGAGATGAATAGTGCTTTGGTTATCATAATAGATCTTTATTGATGACTGATCTATTCCAAAGTCTTTCATCAATCCGTTGATCCATAGTGCCTCCTTGATTGCTTTTGTTAAAGCTATATATTCTGCTTCAGTAGTTGATAATGTAACAATAGATTGAAGTGTAGCTTTCCAGCTTCTTAGGTTAGGACCAGATAGAAAAATGTAGCCGGTTAGAGATCTTCTTTTATCTAAATCTCCTGCAAAATCAGAATCAATAAAACCAATTAGCTCTAATTTTGATTTATCAATCTTTTGATAGTAAAGCTTGGCACCCATCGACCAATTTAGATATCTGATAACCAGCTTTGTAGCTTCCTAATGCCTTCTACCCAGATTAGACATATACCTACTAACTAGACTTGTTGAGTAGAATAGGTCGGATCTTGTAGAGATCATTAAGTACATCAGACTCCCCACAGCTTGACTATAGGGAACATTTTCCATTTGTTGTCTATACTCTAGGTCAGTTTCATTAGAAGAGTTAGCAGAAGAGAGTTTGAAATGTTGAGCAATAAGGATAGTTACTGGCTTCCTAACTTAGGTTGAATTTTTTCATTAGTTTCCCACAGGATAGTTACTGGCTTTGCCTGACTTAGGTTGAACCTTTTGATTAGTTCCCCATAATAGGATGCTCGACTTATGGTTAGGAAGTCCTAGTTCCTGCTCCTTGTGATGTCTATGCCAAGTATCCTTTTAGATTCTCCTAAGTCTTTCATGTCAAACTCTTTATTTAAAAGGGTTTTAACATGGGAGAGATCTTTCTGCCAATAGCATATCATCTATATATAGTAGAAGATACAACTTATCTTTGAATGAAGTTTGATTCACATAGACACACATGTCATAGGAACTTCTCTTGAAACCCATACCTCCAAGGCAGTCCTTAAACCTCCTATACCAGTATCTAGAAGATTGCTTAAGCCCATAAATTGACTTATTTAGCAAACAATATAGATTCTTCTTTCCCTTTACCTCATATCCCCTAGGTTGTTCCATATAGATGGTTTCTTCTAGGTAGCCATGAAGAAAAGCTGTTTTAACATCAAGTTGGTCCAATTCTAGGTTGTTTTAAGCCATTACGAATAAGAGAAGTCTAATTGAGGTTTGCTTTACAACTGGAGAGAAAATCTCTGAGTAATCTATGCCCTATCTTTGAGTAAAACCCTTGCCTTGTACCTAGGAGGATGATCTTTAGATATTCCTTCCTTTAGTTTGTAGATCCACTTTGAGGCAATAGGTTTATACCCTTTTGGTAAAGTTGCTAGAGTCCAGGTCTCATTTATACTTAGAGAATGAATTTTCTCATTCATTGCCTCAATCCACTGTATTGCATCTTGCCACTTATTGCTTCCTCAAAGGTAGTAGGTTCATGATCATTAGAAGCAATAGTAACACTTGAAACTAGGTTCATGTAGTTAATATCAACATACCTAGCTGAAGGAACTATAATTCTCCTTTTGTCTGTCTCTAGCTAGTGAGTACTGACTTAAATCTGGTTTAGGTTCTGAAATTTCAAGTTGTTCTATTAAAGTTTCACCTTCATCTTCTGTTTCACCTTGAGCAATAGGTTCAGGTGTTTTCTCCACCTCAATTTTAGAATTGGATGACTCTGACTTCTCCTCTATAATACCCTCTTTGTGCATGAACATCCCATCTTCTCTGAAAGTAACATCCCTGCAATGAACCTTCTTTCACTAGGATGCCACAACTTGAAACCTTTAACACTTTCTGGAAAGCCTACAAACATGCACTTAGCTACTCTAGCTTTAAGCTTCCCCTGATTTTGATGAACATAACCAACACATCCAAAAAACTCTTAAATTATCTAAATTAGGTGGGTGTTGGGTTCATAACTTGTTGCACATAAAATGTATTGGATGTTATAATTTCAGTTCAAAGTTGTGTCGAGAATTACTCAAGTATGATCATTAATAAGCAAGTTTTCCTATCAAAGCCCAAGAGTAAGCTCTTATAGGTTTCCTGGTGAGTCCAGGGTCGAATATAGGGATTTGTAATAAACTAGGCATTGAGAATAGATACAAGACTATGCAGTGACTATACATGGATTATGTGCAAGAGTTGTATGTACCTAAAACTATACATAAAGAATGAATAGAATTTCCTACAATTAACAATGAGGTGGATGCGGCGACAGTTAGTCAAATGTCATTTAGTTTCAGATAGCATGTATTGAGAATGACAGTGGAACCATGTGATAAAAATAGAGTTAACGCAGGAGCTAGTTGTTACTTAAGCATATCTAAGTATATTTACATACCTACAAACTTAGGGTTTGTGAATCCATCTCTCGATGTTTCGACGCCACATTAATCTTATCTCTAAGACGCATGGTAAGTTTGTGTTGGCAAAAGATGAACTACATCTCTGAACCTAATCTAGTTTTGATAAATGCTAAAGATTAACCATCTACTCACTCAAGCTAGACAATCGTGCTTGTTAAATTTGTTTGTCAGACAAAGCTATGCAAGCTAATAATATGCATTAATCAAGATGTAATATACTTAGTATTGCTTAAGAAAAACTAGTTTCTAACATCTAACTCATTTAACATTCAAACAACATGGTGTAAAGTATTTAATATGAAAATAAATGGAAGATAATCATCAATCAAACTTATATTAAGAAAATAAACCATTCTCTCGAATATCATTAACAAAACATAAGTAAGAAGGAGGGAAATGGAGATAGAATAGAAATGGAAGACATCAAGCCGCCACTGGCAATGTCTTGCTTCATGGAGGCTTGAGATGGTTGCTATTTGATACATAAATTTCATAGGGTGAAGGTTCTCACTCACTGGGAGATGACTCTGAAAATTCTCAGAATCCTTCTCATAGAAGAGCTCGAAATGGAGGCTGGTTATGGTGAAGGAGAATTTGTGTAGAGCTTTCGCCTCTTGAACTTGTTTCTATCCTTCTTTGAATGGAGAAGCTTGGGCTATTTATAGTCATCGAAAAGTTGAACTCATGATGACCTGTCACCTTTACATTAAATTCCATGCCCTGCTGTGCAGACTTTTCACATCGTTGACCCATTGGTTCTGCCATGATCTGATAACGTGTACTCCTTTTGCATATTGACATGACAGCTTTTACTCAGGCGTCTATATCTACTTTTTCACATCGTCTGCTCATTGGTTCTGCCATGATCTGATAACTGTATCGACGCATGGGTTTCCACTTCTTTTGTTCTCGCAGCAGCTTCCTTTCTGTGCTTTGGTTATTTGTGCTTCTTTTCTTCTTAATCCTACGTTAAGAACAGAAAAGCTCATATATTTTTCAGGTACTTTCTTTTGTAAATGGTGCCAACGCATGGTAATACATATTACATAATTCACTGCCAAAATCATGCGTTTAGCCCTAAAGTTACTCTAATTAATTCAAATAGCTACTATAATAACTTATGTTTCTACAAGTTATCAGAGGGTGATTAGACTATTTTTCTTTAAGGGTTAATAGAGCTAAAAAGGTGTGAGGACACGTATTTAAGGTGAAAACAGTATAAGCTGCTGCCTTTGCCCAATAGTTGTCTCCTAGGTTAGCATCAGATAACAAGCACCTTACCTTTTCCATTATTGTTCTATTCAGCCTCTCAGTCACACCATTCTGTTGTGGTGTGTCTAACAGTTTTGTGCCTTTTGATACCATTATCTCTACAAAATTTATTAAACTCTTCACAACAGAACTCCAAGCCAATTCTAAGATATTTTATCTTTCTGTTGGTTTGAGTTTCCACTAAGGTTTTCCAGTCTTTAAATTTGTTAAACACTTGGTCTTTAGTTTTAAGGAAATATAGCCAACTTTTCTTAGAATAGTCATCAATTAAAGATAGAAAATACCTTGAACCACTTAAACTTGGTGTGGTAGCAGGCCCCCACAAATCTGAGTGAATGTAGTCTATAATTCCCTTGGTAGTGTGCTGGGCTTTGGTGAAGTTCTACCTTGTAGCTTTCCCAAAAACACAGTGTTCACAGAATGAGAGATGCTCACAAATACCTTGATTCGATAGTGCTTGCATACCTTTATGACTGATATGGGAGAGTCTTTTATGCCACAAATCAGCTTCGGTTAAGGTTGCTTTGTTCACTGCATAAGCACCATTCACCATTTCTACTCCCCTGACTACAAACAAATCATTCACCTTTTCTCTAACCATAACTACTTTAAAATCCTTGATCACTTCTAGGGTACCTTTTTTTCCTCTGTATTCACACCCAATGGAGTCTAACATGCCTAAAGAAATCAAGTTTCTTTTTAGCAAAGGTACATGCCCCACATTCCTTAGAAGCTTCACTGTCCCATCTGTTAGCTTTAGTGAGACCGAGTCAATTCCTTTGATCTTGCAAGCTTCATTGCTCCCCATGTACACCAGCTCTCTATCAATTTCTTTGTAGGTATTGAAGCAAGTTCTAAAAGGGGTCATATGATAGGTACATCCCGAATCTAGTACCCAATCATGCTTCCCTAGATGACTCACTTGGCTGGCTTTGACTTTAGCTGTAGCAAGGGCATCCGAGCAGATGTATAAGCCTTCTACTGTAGAGGCTTCCAGTTGTTTGTTCTTGGAGTCTTTCTCCTTCTCTTGATTCTTCCTTTTTAGGCTATAGCAATTCCTCATTAGATGACCTTTCTTCTTGCAATAATTGCACTTGAGTTTAGTATTGGGTTTATGCTCTTCATATGTTTGTTGATTTTCCTCCTTTAGGGTGATTAAATTTGCTTTTACCTTTAACAAACAAACTCTTTGCACTTGGTTGTTTCCTCTTGGTGACTTGAAACTCTAAATCTTTTGTCTTTAAGGCTAAAATGATAGCATCCATTGTAATTGTGTTTCTGCCATATTTCAAAGCATTCTTCACATCCTTATAAGAATCTGGTAGTGAGTTCAAAAGAATATAGGCCTCATTGTCATCACCCAGTTTTCCTCCAAGATTTTTAAACTCAGAAGCTATTTTCTTGAATTCATCTAAATTCACTATAAGCGTCTTGGAAGGACCCATCTTAAATGTAAAGAACTTCTCCCTTAGGAACATTTTTTTTGGAAGATCTTTAGTTGCAAAAATACTCTCCAACTTTGTCCACATTTTGTATGTTGTATCTTGATCTATCAATTGTCTTAGTACGTTGTCACTTAGGTTTAACACAAGTGTACCATAAGCTGCCAACTTCCTATCTTCTTTTTCTTGGACTATAACTGTGTTGGGTAGAATTGATGGATCCAAAAGGGCCTTGTGAGCTTTTGTGGATCGAAAATTGCCCTGATTTTAGCTTTCCAAAGACCAAAATCA
The DNA here is from genome assembly GCA_031780015.1 of Citrullus colocynthis. Taxonomy (NCBI): domain Eukaryota; kingdom Viridiplantae; phylum Streptophyta; class Magnoliopsida; order Cucurbitales; family Cucurbitaceae; genus Citrullus; species Citrullus colocynthis. Next base: position 355,106 of record QLSR01000038.1, read on the forward strand.
TCCTTGTCATCAAATTTTTTCAATCTCATATCTTACAACAACCATTTTTTTTCTCTGTTTTGAATCTTGAATTTTTCAAGAAACTCTTTCTTGATTGATTGCAAGCTCTAATACCAGTTTTGTTGGGCTTGGATTTATTTTGCGAGGTGAAAGCTCAAATTAATCAAAAACAGCAGGCAGAAGATGAGGCAATTTGATCCAATCTTGAAGTCTGATCACCTAAATTTGGTGACAGATGTGGAGGAAAATTCTCCACGTGTAGGTGAGCTTAAACCACGCGAAGGAGATGTAGAAGAGGTGAGGAAAAATCCTTTCCTTTCCTCTTTAGTTTTCTTTATGATTTGTAGAAAACACTTCCTCTTTCTCCTCTCTCTGATGTTGGACAGAAACTAAATTGAAGAGGAAACCTTGCCGCTTGAAGAAATCAAAGAAGAAGAACTAAGACAGAGTTTTACGTGGTTCATCTAAGATCAGCCTACATCCACAAGAATGACAACTTTCTTGGAGTTAATAGGAAGATAAGTCGCTTTACAATTTTTTTTTTTTTTTCTAGTACTCCTTGCTCATATCTAAACTCTTTTATATGTTGTAAGAGTTAGTTACATAGATTTGTTTAAACTAAGGAGTAAAAGAAAAAAAAAACTAGCGGTTAGGCATTATTTTTGGAATCACTTTTCATTTATGATGATGATGATGTCTGATAGTTTTTTAAACATGATTTCAAATGGTGAGCTGGGTATTATATATTTGTATTGTTACAACTTATATATTAGTTTTAGGCCTATATTTGATCACCTTCTTATCAATGAGAAATTCTCATATGTCTGTGATCATTCTTTATGTCATTTTGAGAAACTATTTATACATATATATTTGATATATCCTTATGGAAAAAGAATAAAATGGTAAGTGGAAACAAGGAAGAAGGCGAGGGAAAAATGGCAAGCTATTGTACACGTGGAAACGGGTGGCTGACTGGCAGAAGTGTCGGACTTCAATTCCAAAGACTCAAACTTGAAATTTGGATTCGATCCGTACAGAGCTTGCACGCCTTCCACGTCATCCACTTCCAAATTTGCCTTCTTTTCCCTCGGCTTCAAGCTTGGATACATTACCGATTCCTTCACCGAGCTGTGACCCAGCCCCAACAAATGACCAATCTCATGCGTCGCCACCGATTCCAAATCAACCGCCACCGCCGATTTCTCCTTCTCGAAATCAACCGCCCACGTCTCCCCCGCATCTAGGTGGAGCCTCCCAATCTCAGGGGAAAAAGAATGTGCCAAAACCCCCAACACGCCGTCGAACGCCTGCCCGTCGCTATGATCGCCTCTATAAAACCCGATTTTAATATCCGCGTATCCATAGTCGTCGGTCTCCTCGAAACTCACCGGAATCACATGGGCCCATTTCGAAAACGCCTTACGAAATACAGCTTTCACGTCTTTTAAACTCAAGTTGCTCATCCAATTCTCCTTGAAAAATGCGTACGTCAGCACCATCGGCATTCGCCGCATCCACCGTGGCTTCCCAGGAAAAAATACATAATGCGCCGTCGCATGGGGTCTATGCAACGTGTCGGACACGCGCCAACGCAGTAGAGTGGAATTTGACCGGTAAATCACCGCGGCGGTGGGGTTTTGGGGCAGTATTGTTGGGGATGGAAGGCAGGGCGGCGTACAGAGGATGAAGAAGAGGACCAATAGAAGGGGCAGAAACATGGCGGTGGCGGTGAGACCATTGGCATACAAACAGTTCAGAGAAATGGAAGCTTGTGTTTGTTATATACATGAGGAAAGAGTAAAATTTATGAATGGGGTTATTTATTTATTTATTCCTTTTTTGGATATTTGATAAGTGAATGTTGATCTTATATTGATGGAATTTAAATTTTCTCTGCTATTTACTTGATGATTGACCTTTGACAGACACTGGAAGTTTGGTGGAACAACCTTCTCTTTCACTTTTCCTTTTCTCCTTGTATTTTAATATTCAACTAATCAGAAATATCTACCCTAAAAGAAGAAATAGAACAAAGATTTATATGTTAACACAAGAATATGGAGTGCTCCTTGAAATATATATATATATATATATATATATTTATATATATATATATAGCTTTTAGACAATGCTCTACATTTATTTGTTCATAATTACACGAGCTAGATAAAAGTTAAATTAAATTGTATATTCCCTAAAATTATGTGTGAATTGTAAATAGTGAAACTTGATGTAGTTGTTGTGATTGTAAGACTTGTATATTATATGAGGAGCAATATCTGGGAGTATAATCCTAATCATTATCGGTACGTATTACTCTTATCTCACACGTGAAAACTATTTTAAAGGAGAAGTAAAAAGAACTTTTCAATACACAAAAATAAGTGTTGCTCGAAATGCAAAAAAATGAAGTAGATTTTGTATGTTTAAAATTATAAATAAAGCAAATGTATGGCCCATACTCCAAATGTCAAAGAATAAAATGATAAGGATGTATGTGTGATAGTTTAACTTGAAGTGTTGGAAGCAAAGGAACTGGCGGTGGTTGTTAGGACTTATGATGGTTGCTTCCCCTTGTTACTGTGTTCTTTTCTTTACTTGAATCTCTGCGTGAAGATGACTCAAAGTTTTAAACTTTCTATATTTGTTTTTAGAAACTGATAATACTAGGAGTGCAACAAAATAATTAAAAAAATCAAACTAAACCAAATCGATTCATTATTTTGGTTTGATTTTTAGTATAAAATTGGATATATTAGTTTGTATTTGGAGAAAATGGTTCGGATCAAATTTTGATTGAAAAATCAATCAAAATTGAATCGAACCGAGAGTGTATATACCCTTAAAAATAAACTCTAACATTATGTATCTTTCAGTGTTTTAATTATTATGGTGCATATATTTTTTGTTCAAAAAAAAATATATCAATTATTGATGGAGTGCATATGTAATTTTTCAGAAGTGCCAAGAAAAAAACATAAAAATGTCCAATTTCAATCAATAAATTCAAAATTAGGAAGAAGATAAATTCAAAACAAAATTAAAAAATGAAAGTTAAAATTTAGAAGAAAAAAGTAAATGTCAAAAACAGAGAACCAAACTGATAATAAACTGAGTCAAATAAAAACCAATCCATTGATTTTTTTTCTTTATTGGACATCGGTTTGAATCTATACTTTATAAAACTGGTTTGGTTTAATTCTTAGTTGGCCCCATAATCGATAAATCTAAACCGATTGTATCACCTGTAGATGATAGTATTACATTGTTTAATGTAAGGGCTGAGTGAAATGTTACAAATACACGTTGAATTTTTAACAAGTAGTTATTGAAAAACACTCAAATTTTGGATTTCATCTTCCTATAGTTATTATTACGAGGTAACCATGAGTTTTGAATAATATATTTTTCTTTATTATAAATATTATAATAGTACTATGTGCTCATTATGTATCCATGCTTAGTATCAAGAGACCAAATGGCATTTGCCAATTACCCCATATGTAGTTCATGTGTCTCATAATCTCATATCCTTAGTGACCATGTAAATCCACCTCCTACTTGCCAATTTGCTTATAAATAGTGGCATCTGGTGGATCTTGAGAGAAGATATATTGGTTAAACAATCCACTTCAAATTCCCATTTTTTATATTTTCTATTTACATAATTTCTTACATTTAGTTATTTTATTATATTTATTTATTTATTTATTTATTATTATTATTATATTATATTTTCTCCATATCCGTGTTCTTGTTGTGCTCTATTATGCTCCTCAATTTTGCAACACGTTATCAGCACGAACTTGTATTGTTTTTCCTTGCTAAGGTAGGTTCTAAAAGTATGTCATTTTTCTCTTTATTATAATTAGTAAATTAAATATTGTTTTGCATGTTTAATATATATTAAATTTCTAATATAAATATAATTATTTGTGATAGAGTTACCATGACAAATTTTACAAAACTAGAATTCGCAACCCTTGACATCAATGGAAATAATTGTTTGTCATGAGTGTTTGATGCTAAAATACATTTGGATGCTATGAACCTTGGGGAAACAATTAAAGAAGGGAATACAAAAATTAGAAAAAAGCAAAAGCTATGATTTTCCTTTGTCATCATCTCCACGAGGGATTGAAGAAGGAATATCTAGTAGTAAAAGCTCCTCGTATCTTGTGGAAGAATTTGAAAGAGAGGTATGCCATAAAACAGTTATTCTTCCTAAGACTCATTGTGAATAGATGCATGTGAGGCTCCAAGATTTTAAATCAGTAAGAGATTATAACTCTGCATTATTTAAAATCAGTTCAAAATTATTGTTATGTGGAGAGAAAATTATTGATGCGGATAGGTTGGAAAATACATTTTCTATATTTTCATGCTTCGAATATTCTCCTATAGTAGCAATATCGAGAGAAAGGTTTTAAACAATATTTTGAACCAATTTCATGTCTTCTCATGGTTGAACAAAATAGTGAGCTATTGATGAAGAATCATGAATCTCGACCAACTGGAACAATATCATTCCTTGAAGTAAATGTTATAAATTTTAATAATCATGGTTGAGGTCGTGATTGTGGTCAAGGTCATGATCGTGGCAAAGAAATAAATAATTATTATTTTCATGATGGTCATTCTAATCATCTTAATTTCAAAAGAACCACACAAAATAATGATCATAAAGGAAAAGCTCCACAAGATAAGAATTTAAGAGGTGATGAACATAAATGCTTCCGATGCAGAATGATTGGGCATTGAGGTCCTCTATTTGTCATACATCAAAATACTTAGTTGATCTCTATCAAGCTTCCCTAAAGGAACAAAGGGAAAAATGTGGAAGCAAATTTTGCATACCAGGATAATGATATATTTGACCCATCCAATATGACAATTTTGGATGTGTGGCAGACTTCTTTGAATCTCATGAAGAGAAAATCAGCATAAATAATGGCATAGTAAATGCTTTTTTTGTTTTGAGAATATTTACAATTAATGTTGTTTGTTTTGTCTATCTATCTTTCATGATTTTATATTAAACTTCTGTATTTCAATCTTTGTTTATCTTATTGTAATTATCTTGTTAAAATTAAAAATCATGGATAATTTTTATATGTTAAGTGACTAAAAAATGAGGAATGAAAATTTATGTCTGGCAGACTGTGCAACTTCACATACATTACTTACAAGTAAAAAATACTTTTCCAAATTGACAATGCTAGAAGCAAAAGTCAATACAATATCAGGTTCAGCAAACCTAATTGAAGGATTTGGAAAAGCAAATATTATTTTGCCTAGAGGAACAAAATTTACAATTGACAATGCATTGTTATCTAGTCAATCGAAGATGAATTATTAAGTTTTAAAGATATATGTTGCAATGGTTATCATATTAAGACTCATCTTTAGATCATATCTACTGTCTCACGTGAAAAACATATATTGGAAAAGTTGTCTGGTTTATCTTATGGATTATATTATACTCATATACGAGTAATTGAAACATATGCAACAATGAACCTGAAGTTCATGAATCCAAATATATTTACAATTTGGCATGATCGATTGAGTCATCTAGGATCTATGAGAGCTTATTAGTTAGAAAAAGTATATAGACATCCTAATCTAACATCATCAAGATCGGTAAAGTATATGTCATTCCTCATTCCTAATGAACAAGCGATGACTCTGATGTTTTCAATCACAATGTCGCTCTCAAACTTAGTGCGTTTCTATGTTATTGTGAGTAGGGATATGCTTGGATAAAGACTTGAATGCACAACTATTTAGTCAATTTGAAAACCTGAATCAATTAGGAGTGTTCAAATTATCTGATAACCCAAACTACCCAGATTACCCAACTTGAATTATAAGGGTTAAGTTGGGTCTTGGGTTGCAATTTTGAAAAGTTCAAGTTGACCCAACCTAACCCGAATTGCTAAATATAATTAAAATATATATATTAAGTGCACTTTAGGGTCTTTTCATTTTTGAGTCACCTTACCTACACGCAACACGCTACCCAACTGCCGCTCTGCTCTACTCCTACCATGACTGTTGCTCCTATCGTGACTGCCACTCTATCGGTTTGTCTTTCGTCGTTCATCTAAAATCGAGTCTTGTTTGTGCTCACTCCTCAAATCGAGTCTTTCATCTTCGTCCAACATCATGACAATCCGTGAGTCATGACAGTGTACGTCTGTCGTCTGCGATCAGATCCAGTCATGACCGCTCGTCTGCCGCCAGTTTGTCTGTAACCGTTCCGTTGCTGGTTCGTGCTCATCGATAATTTTTTTTTAATTTCATTTCAGTTTCGCCGGTTTATTTTGTGCTTCTCCTATTCTTCATTCTAATTTTGTTTTTCTTTTTTTATTTTTAAATACAAATCTCCATTTATTCTGCTTTGTTCTTCCAACAGTGGCCGAAATTAGTATTTGAGAACTATTTTATACTTTATCTTGGATCAATGTGTTTTATAATTGTTGTTATAATGTTTCTAAATTTACCAAAAAACAGGGAGAAAAGAAAAGGAAAAAATGAAAAAAAAACACAACCTGACAACCCGACAACCCAACCCAAATTTTAAGGGTTGGGTTTGGTGCCCTATTCAAGTTGTTCGGGTAGTCAACCCAACCAACCCGAATTTTTTGGTTGGTCTAAAAAATGCCCCTAACCTAACCCAACCCAACCTGTGTACACCCCTAGAATCAATATATTGACCTTGATCCTAAATCAGTTGTACTAGCCTCTGATGATGAAAATATGGTGATTGATAATCAATATAGGGATTTTAGAACAAAAATAGTCGATGAATTTGAGGATTTGGACTTTGATTTCCATGAACATGATATACCTTTAGATACATTCACTGGTCTGGATATGAATATAATAGATAGCGTTAGAGAACATGACCCAGTTTTAGCCCCTGTGGTTGTTGACAACACCCAATTGTATAAGGGTATGATTTGTCAAGACAAAGAAATGCTATAACTTTTGGTCAAGGTTTTTGCTATTAAGTGTCACGCACTATATGAGGTCGTGGAATCAACACCAAATATTTGGCCAATTCGGTGTAAGAAGTGGTTGATGGTTGCAAATGGTGACTCCGTGCAACAAAGAAAAAATCTCATAATTTGTTTGAGATTACTAAGTATGTTGAGCAACATACATGTTTTTACTCAGAAATTAGTCAAGTCATGTGCAATTAGCTTTTTCAATGATTGCACTAGAGTTTTGTGAAGCTATGAGGGAAAATTCATCCATTAGTGTGGCAAAACTACATTTCAATATAAAAACAAAAGTTGAATACCATGCTCCTTACATATCATCCTTACTTCTGTATTTTAGGCATTAGGTCCTTGTATAGAAGCATCTAATAGATGTCGGCCAATTATTAAAATAGATGGTACTTATGAAAAATATCGAACAAAATTACTAATGGCTACATCAATCGAATTGAATGGACATCTTCTTCCTCTTGCATTTGTTGTTGTAGATGAGGAGTCTGCTGACACATGAAGATGATTTTTAAAACATCTAAGAAAAATTGTTATAGACGAAGTGGTGTGTTTGATTCCGGATCAATATGGTGGCATCATCTCAACAGTGAACAATCTAGAAAAAGGTTGAAGAGGACCAAAATGTCATCATAGATTCTGGTTAAAACATCTTGCATAAAACATCTGACTGTGAGAAATTTAAAAGGAGAAAAAAAAATAAATAAAGTTATGAATTGAAATGACAACCAAAATTCTTAAAGATGAAAACTTGAAATCTCTTGTGCGGAACCATTTGAGTAGTCCTAACGGCACGGTCAAAGTTTTCTCCCATCATTCACCAAAGTGTCCTTTCGCTTACCTAAAAAACATAATATGAAAAGAATGAGTACAAAATCCTCAGTAAGTAACCCCACTACCAGGGTCAGGATAAACACTTATGTCCAATAAATGCGTCATACTAGTAGGACATGCATAAATTAGTAGTTCTAGATGGCCATCTAGTGAGCGATTTACCCCATCCTAACACACATCTAGTGGCCCGAAGGCTCACAAACGTAGTAAGGCACCCGTCGGCATCGGTAACATAGTAGAAAACCCGTAGGTCTCCGGTAACATAGCAGGAAACCCGTAGGCTTCCAATAACATAGCAGGAAACCCATCGGCTTCCGGTATCATAGTAGGAAACCAGTCGGCTTCTGGTATCGTGGTAGCATTAGGAGGGTAAATCGTCACTTTTCTCTAAATATGCTTGTGTTAAGTTCACATCATAAATCATATCAAACATGTGCTAATATCATCATACTTATAAAACGATTCTAGATATAAACAACTCAATTTCACCCAAATTAAGAAGATCATTCAAAATTATCTATAATTGTTTGGCTCAAAGGCGATTCCAGTAGCAAGATTACTTATCCAAAGTGCAACTAAGCTACAATCTTCTTCCATACTTCAAACGATGGGTCCAACCAAAATAGACCCTTAAACTTGCTTGGACAACTTGTTTTTGTTTCCAAAATCCTTGGAAGCTTGAATCTAAAACTCAAACCCAATAAGTAACAACAATTAAAACAAATTCATGAAATTACGAGAAAATCAGCAATACTTACTAAAACAGTCGTGGCCTAACCAAGTCTTGAAATCTCAGAGTAACCCACGAAAAGTGATAATGCCGACGAAGCTGAATGGAGAGAGAGCAGCTGAGCGGCAGCTTGCAAACCTATTGACATTCAAGATTAGCTTAGGTATATATATACTTTTTTAAATTCCCTTTCCCTTTCCTTTTCCTTTTCCTTTTCCTTTTCCAAAACCCTAAATATATATATTTAAATTTTCCTTTTCCTTTTCCTTTTCCTTTAACAAAACACAACTTATTTAATATAATATTCCTCAAACCCAACAAATCGAATCTTTTCCTGCCACCACTTAATAATCAATTCCCCAACTTAAGTTTAATTCAAACCTATCCTCATATTTTCTTAAATTAAGCGAGTTCTTAAACCTAACCCAATTCCAAATCTTCATTTTAAATCCAAATTTTAAATCTCCTCCAAATTAATTCAATTTTTCACTAATTGAATCAAATCCAAATCTTTTATCATGATTAGTATTTTCTCAACATAATCCAATTAATGCTTCAAAATTCAAACAACTAACCAAATAATTCAACATAATTAATTTTTTTAAAAAGACAAATTACTTGAAAATTTGGAATGTCACAGCCTCAATTCTGAAGAAGAAAATGTTCAAATACTAAGGCTAAATGGATCTGAACAGTACTGTTCATGTAACAAGTGACAAGTGTTTGGTATTCCATGTTCGCATTTTATGGCGGTTTGCTCTCGATTTAACATGAACTACGAAGATTTCATTGAGGACTACTATAAACTGTCAACATACGCTACATGCTACTCTCCTCAATTTCAACCTGTATCGCATAAAGATTACTGGATCACACCTCCTTAATATGCCTGTCTTACATGCCGACTCATCGTTATTGAGGAAACCTAGTAAACCAAAGAGTTCACGATATCATAATGAGATGGACTAGACAAAACCAAGTTCTCAAGTATGGTGCATATTTTGTAATCAATTAGGTCACAATCGAAGGAAGTGACCTTCGTTACAAAGACAAGCACCAAACAATTAGGATTTCTTCGTTAATATTTTTATCATGTAATTAATGTTTTCATAATGAAGTTAATATTTTTGTTATGATTGACACCTCATTACTACACTGGTTGAAAGATAGAGGCCAAAGACCCATACATTTGATGTGGCTACTAGAGAAGTCACTATCACGTTGCAGGTCATAAAAGTATTGTTTGGGTTACTTGTCAATGGCGAGCTTGCTATTGGAGCAATGCATGATGATTGGCTGCATATTTGTCAAATACTACTCAGTATGATCCCACCTGCTAATAAAATTAGGAGATCAAGATTAAGTTTAACATGGTTAGGGACACAATTTCTAGGACTTGATGATGATACATATGAGGAATCTATCACGAGATATGCGCAAGCATACATACTACAGATGATCGGTGGAAGTTTGTTTTCTAATAAATTGAGTCATTTCGTGCACCTAATGTTCCTTCCACTATTAGCCAATCTCCATGAAGCGGGACGATATTCATGGAGTGGAGCGTGATTGGCATGGCTGTATAGATATAAAGTAACAAAACCTGATGTTCGTGAAATCATTGGGCCTCTAATACTTCTACAAATATGGGCTTGGGAACGATTTCTAACAATGGCTCCACAACTCCGACATGTCAATGATCATCAATTAGTTGAACGATCCTATGGTTTTCGGTATGTTACTTTAATTCAATTTAACTAATGTTTTTTACATGACTAATATAGTTAATTTAAAATCTAAAATATTAATTTAATAATATAGGTGGCAAGATCGATTTTGTGTAACTAGATCAACTACACATATAGTGAGTCAGTATAGATACATATTTGATTTGTTTCAACCTGACTATGTACGTGAATACTAAACTCAATTGAATTTTTTATACATATATTTTTATATACTTATCTTTAATATTTTTAATATAATATGTTATGTTTCAGATTATTTTGGAGCCTCACAATGCTGTCATTGACACTTTGCCAAATTTCAGTATGAACGGTCAAGACATATGGCGGCAAACGATAAGCCCACTCATACGTTTTCACATTAGCGAATGGCATCTTCCCGATTGGGTGATCAAACAATTCGGTTTCCAACAGGATGTCTCGTCATAGTGCAATATTGAACTCCTATTACATGACATCGACCTGAAAACTGTAGATTAATCTAAAAAAGTTGCATATTTGGTAGTGCGATGACACTATCGTAGAAGGTTTATTGCAATGGGTATTTCAATTGGGCAATTCAATACGAGACGCTACATTACTCGTCTGGGAGTAGCTTTGGGTCATTTGGTATATAATTAAATATTATTTAATTATTTTTAATTTAAATTTATTTTAAATATTGTCTAATTGTTTTGTAATTCAACAATACCCTTTGTGATGTTATAGATGATCCAAATCAAGTACTTACTATATGCAGTAATAATGTGAGTTACATGGAGGAGTTACACTACATGTACGACATACCTATTGCAACTCCACCAGTTCCTAGGCAAAGAGGACGTGCTCGAGTAGAAGAAGATGAGTGATGCAGTTGACCATAACGTGGAAGAATTGTCTCCTATGGCACGCAGAGCAAGACTGGTTATGCTAGTTCGATGATGATACAGCGAGCCTTTGGTTCAGGATATTATGATTCCGAGGCCAGTCCATCCTTTTTATACATGCATACACATGAGCTGCGGTCGTGGAGAACATAATGAATATCTATACTATGAAACGCATGTAGAGATACCAAAGCGACCAGAGCAACCTAGAGGTAAAAGTCGATGATCATAACCAACTTGAAATCGGCGACGTCCGCCTTGTGGAACACATTGAGTTCTTTTTATTACTTTTAGCAAAAGAAAAATAGTAAAATATTGTATTAATATTGACATTTTAATTTTGTATTTTATTATTTTCTGGATAGTTTTAACAACGTTTTATGTTATCTTATTTCTTTTTTACATTGGGTTGGATAATTTTTTTGCAAAACTATTAATTAGTAATAAAATATATCTTTTTTATTATTCAAATTTATAACAGTTTAAAAAAAAAGTTAGTTAAAATATTGTTATCAGTAAAATATATTTTATATTTTTTTAAAAAGAAAAGAGAAAACAATGAAAGTTTTGTTTTCTTTTAAATATTTAAAAGTACAATGTTTTTGTAAATATTTTTGAAAACCAGTACATTTTTGTAGTTAACTTTTAAAACTACAATATCTTTTCAATTTTCTCTATCCCAACTCCATATTCAATTCATGAAAAATAAATAAATAAAAACTCATGTTATACAAAATTTAAACATTAATTAGAGAGTGGCGGGGAAGATTCAAACCTTGCACATGGTTGTTTAATTAAGTACCTAAATTCTCTCTCTCTACATAATTTTATATGAATTTTGGATGACTTGTTTAATTGACCTACTGAATGTTTTGACCATATGGAAATTCTTAGGGAACTTCTAGTTTTCTCTTTTTAATTTTTTTTTTAAAAAATTAATACGTATCTGATATCTAATGTTATTATAAATTAGAGTTATTTTAAATATAACAAAATGAACAATTTTTTTTTTTTATAAATATAGCAAAATGTACTAATAGACATTACTAGATATTGATAAACTACTATCATCTTATCATCTATCATTGAGAGACAATCACATTTTATTATATTTAAAAATATTTCCAGCAGTTTTGTCATTTAAAACAATTAACATGCAAATTATAGAAATATGTAAGTATTTATCCGTATATAATTTTATAATCCAAAATTACATAAATTGAGTAATTCTAAAAATTGATATAGAAAGTAGTTCACATCGTTCAAACATTATATATAGGTTAAGTAATAAATTTGGTTTGAAAAGTTATAATTTAGTCCCATTAGAATTCACCTCTATGATTTTCACTATTGGGTGGGTAAAATCTTTGGTCGGACATACCCTGAAACTTTAGGTCAAATCCATTTTTGGATCACTTTTTTCGGGGTTAATCCGACCCTCTTTCCCATGCATTTCTTAGGGCTTTCGGGTATGCCACGTCGCATTCCTGATTATCCAGATGCTTACGCTGGATGGAATGCCCTTAGCAGTTTTGGCTCTTATATATCCGTAGTTGGGATTCGTCGTTTCTTCGTGGTCGTAACAATCACTTCAAGCAGTGGAAATAACAAAAGATGTGCTCCAAGTCCTTGGGTTGTTGAACAGAATTCAACCACACTGGAATGGATGGTACAATAAAGAAAGAGTTTAGTCTCTATGATTTTAAAAGTTAGAATTTAGTCCCTATAATTTGATAAAATCTTCATAAATAGTCTTTATAATAGATGTTTTATCAAACTATAGAGACTAAATTCTAATATAAATCATAGATTAAATTCTATCTTTCTTCCAATCATAAAGGTCAAATTTTCTTTTTAACCTAAAACATTTATAATAAGTCTATACTCCCTATCCTAAGGAAGGGATTATTTATAAAAGTTATATCAAATAATAGAAAACTAAATTTGTAATTTAGTCTACCACATAATTTGGTTGTATTAATGTTTTATTGACTATTAGCTACATCAACATTATTTAAAAATTATATATGTGGGATCTAGTAACATTAAAAATTATATATGAAATTTCTTTAAAGGAGTTGTAGAAGTAAAAGAAAAATTTATCTTGAAGTACCAATACATTTTTGGTTGATATGGATATTTTATAAGAGTGTAGAGTCTTGAGATCAAAGTATAATCGGATACAATCTCTATGAAATCTTAACCATATATTTATTTGGTACTTGCTATCTTACTCATCTTTTTGTTTTTTTTTTTTTGTTTTTTTTTTTTTTTTTTTTT
>QLSR01000038.1:368970-407616 GCA_031780015.1 Citrullus colocynthis
TTTGAAATAACAGAATATCTTACTTCATTATTTAGTGTTAGTTGGTACATGGTAATGTGTTAATTTCAACCTACAAAAAGAAAAACAGGGATATTTTAAAATTATTTTAATTTAATTATTCCTCTAACCAAATCATCCCTACACGAGATAATTTTAAAATAGATGGAAGTTAAGCCACATTTACTTCTAACGTAATCAATCCATCATATTCTGTAAATTATGAATTATATAAAAAAATTGAATAATTTTAATTACGGAAGCAGTATTTCTGGTTTATTTTGGAAAAAGGTTATTAGACTGTGATAGTATTGGAAAGTTTTCATGGTACATTAATTTATAGTGTTTCTTAAGAATAATTGGGGAACTATGAAGTAAATCAATATAATTTAATAATGTGTTAAAATATGAGAGGAAGAAGTAGTAGTAGAAAATTTTTCCTTTATTTTTAAAGAAAAATAGAGACAGATTTGTATTTTTCTTTAAAAAATTCATTGGCATGATTTGGTCATTCTATAATTTAAACCGTTTTTGGCATGAAGGAATTATAAAAATAGTAAAATAGATGTATAAAGTGGCAGATTTTAAAGTGATGAAAAATAAAGAAATGTAACAATATTTTAAATATCCTTGAAATGTGGTTTTCTTTTGAAAGGTTTTATCTAGAAAAAAAAAAAAGTTCACTTTTACGTAATGTTTGCGAATACTTCTGAAATTGTTAGAATGAGTCTGTCATGTTTGGAAGTAAACACATCTACAATCACTCAAAATAAATTTAATGTCAAAATAAATTTAATGTCTAATTTTACGCTTTTAAATACAATTTTTATACTCTTAAAATTGATTTTGAATTATTAAAAATATTTTTATTTTTATACTCTTAAAATTGATTTTGAATTATTAAAAATATTTTTAGAGTGATTTTGAAAATGACTAAAATGATTTTATCTACTTCAAAATCACTCTCAAACATGCATTATAGTTTGGGAAATCATTTTAAACGACAAAACTACTGAAAATATTTACAAATAATAGGAAACATCTCAGTTTACCTGCGATAGATCGTGATAGACTATTATCTGTGTTATAGAAAATAATCTATCGCGATCTATCATAGATAGACAATAAAATTTTGATATATTTGTATATATTTTGATTCATTTTTAATCTAATTCTAAATTATCTATATTTGTAGAGGCCATCACAATTTATATGTATATTTAGGGTTTTAAAAAAATAGAAGAGGAAAAATGCTCCTTGGTTTGCTTGCATAAGAACCCTCCTCCATTTTAATCTCTTCTTCTTCTCGAAGCCTTTATCACCGTCAACAATCCCTATTTGCCACTGTTTGACTGTCTATCACGTGTCCATCATCATTCGAGTTGTGTCTGAAGAGATTGAATCTCCATGGAAGCGATTGATTGTATTTTGCCATTAATTATGGTTTAGAATTTTAGAATTAAAGAGAAGGAAAACATAAAGTTGAAGCATGCTTTTAAACTTAAGAATATAGAGAAAATAGTTTATCTTTGAAGACGTTCTTCAAGTTCCTTTCTACAAGAAGATCCTCTCTACAAACAACAACTTCGATGAACCAATTGGACACCACCAACAGGGCTTCCCCTCTATATCTTCAGCAAAGATTAAATTTTTTGGGAACTGATAAGTGGTAGAAATACAAGTTATTGTATTCATTATTTGGAATAATTAGAGTAGAGTTGATGATAGATGCATGATTTTAGAGCACTTAAATTGTATGATATGACTAACTCTGCATTTCGTATGCTTACAAAATAATCTATCCTTTAAAGTATGAAATTCTACCTTTTTGAACGCAGGATAGAACCAAAAGGAGCTCAAATATAAAGGAAAGAATGCTGCCAAAAAAGACCAATGCGTCGAGAACCATGCATCCAAAAGATAAATAATACAAGTGCTTAACCAGCAACTATCATATTTAATCCTAGGTTGATTGGAACAATGCATATCACCAATTAGATTGGCAAACTAACCTAACCTATTGCTTCCTATGATTGACATACAACAAACTGTCATGAGTCGTAATACAATCAAAGCAATAATCAAATGAACACCAGCGTTACAATTTGATCGTAATTCTTAAAAACTCTAAATTAAATCATGCATACACTGAATCAAGTTCAAAACCTCCAAAGAACATCAATTACAAGGAAAATCCCTAATACTGAAGCTAGAAAACGTTACCTTAGCCAATAATCGGTCCGATTATTGGGTTTAAGTTCCTAGGTATGAAAAGAAGAAAAGAGGAAAGAATGGAGCCAAAAGTCGATTGGTGGCTGATCTCTTGACTAGAAACTGTTGGAGCGCCGCGACACTGACGCTAATCTGGTGGACAATTTTTCCAGAGCGTCGCGATGCTCCAAAGTAGCGTCGTGGCGCTTGCTGCGTTTCGCCAGCAAACACCTCTCGGGAAAAAGCATCGCAACTGTGCCTAAGCAAAGTCGTGGCATCGTGGCTTTAGGGACATTTTGGTCATTTTGGATTCTATTTCCTGGTTGATGCCGTAGAACTTCTTTTTGGTTTGTTTTATCCTGGTTTCATTGCTAACGCCTTTGTTCTAACTGTTAAATGCTTGAAACCTACAAAATAACATAATAGACACATTAAATAGCACAATGATCCCGAGTTAAGTTGAGGAAGATAACACATTTTAGGTGCTATCAAACACCCCCAACTTAATTCTTGATCGTCCTCGAGCAAGGTAGAATAATGCACATAGCCAAACAAAATTATGCTTACTCAATCATGCAAGGTTCGTTACTCAAGTCTCAACAGTCCATTAACATTGAACTTGCATTCATTATGAGATCGGTTCATAATCAATCAACGAAGCATAAATTAAAACTAATTTTAGACTAGTTCATGCAAGGGTGAGTTCAAAGCCCTTGTAATTAAGTTTCTAGCAACCCTGGAGTGGTATTAAATTGCTCTCAATTTTTTCCCCTCAATGGTGGCTCATGCACAAATCGTCAAGTGTCCAAAAAAAATCAAAGCGGTAATATTTTAACTGAGGTGTTTGAATTCATACTCTAGGGCCCAAAACTTGCATTTATTTTACTTAGGGGCATTAGCTTTCACACATTTACCGCAGGGAACTGTACTCACTCTTTTCTCGCAAGTGTCCTAACTAATCACAACAAAAGCAGGTCTTTCTACCCCTAGTCATGTATATCATTACAAGTTTTCTTTTTCTTTTTCTTTCTTTTCCACGTTATTTTTTTTTCTTTTTTCTTTCATGATATTTCTTTAAAGCACAACATTCTTTTTCAGCAGGCATATAAATATTTTTTCTTTCTTAGTATTACATTACAACCCATCATAGAAGACACTATCCAATCATTGGGGCCTATCGAGGTAACAACAAAAATACAAGCTAAGTAATACGATTCTAAGCATGCAGGACCTAATATAGGCAGACAAAGAATTTAAGCGTGCATGATAAAATCAGAAATTTTTTTAAAAAGAGTTAAAAATCATGATCAATCACTTCAAACATTGGATCATGTAAGAGAATCAAAAAGAGTGCGTCATCAACCAATCATC
This sequence comes from Citrullus colocynthis, assembly GCA_031780015.1. Classification (NCBI taxonomy): domain Eukaryota; kingdom Viridiplantae; phylum Streptophyta; class Magnoliopsida; order Cucurbitales; family Cucurbitaceae; genus Citrullus; species Citrullus colocynthis. The sequence goes on from QLSR01000038.1 coordinate 372,550, forward strand.
AAAACGAACCAAGCAAGATGAGCAAGCAAATATGAAAGCACACAATATTTAGTCTGAGCTCAGATGCTCAAAGACTGCAGCCAGAATACAGACATCCCCCCAACCTAAAATCTAACGTTGTCCCCAATGTGAGAAAAGAAAAGAAAAACAAGGGACAAATGAAAAGGGAAACAGGAAACTTCCTTGAAATTTGGCACGAAGGATGGCGGTAATGTTTGGCTCATAAAAGTAATCTCCTTTCCAACTCCCTCAAGCAAGAAAAACCTAAAAGATCAAGAAAGGTAGGAAGCATTAAGCTGAATAAAAGCAAAAATAAGAGAAACGAAATAACATAAAGGATAAATCTTGGTTGCCTCCAGATAGCGCAATTTTTTAAGGTCGTACTCGACTTCATCATCTATATCCACTTGGGAAAGCCGAGGCTCCATCTAACACCCCCAACTTAGGGTGTTGACCACAATCCTGAAAAATCACAGAGCTAAAACATACAGGATTAGTGGTGGAAGAATCATTACAAATAAAAAATGTTTCAATTTTTTCTTTGTGCATTAGAGAAAGGGACCATTCATCCACATCAATCACCGGCTTTGCGGTCTTTAGAAATGGCCTCCCTAAGAGCACAAATAAAGAAGAAGTAGAAGAAGTAGAATTAATATTCATATTGATCACATAAAAATCTGAAGGGAAAATCAAGCCATTGACTCTAACTAGCATGTTTTTAACTATACCAATTAGCCTAACAAGAGAATGATCAGCTAACTGCACCATAATATCACCGGGTGCATGATATGAGATTGAAATTCATGGTAGATCGAAGTGGGCATGATATTAATAGCAGACTCTAAGTCTAACATGGCATGCTCAAATTTTCTAGTCCCTATCTGATAAGGAACAGAAAATGTACCTGGGTCTTCCTACTTGACAGGCAAGTTACCTGAAAGAACTACCATTTTGCCGACCAAATCTGCTTATTTATTTTCTTCCTTCTTTTCCTCTCGGCGGATTTCAGTCCACACCTTTTTTCCTTCAACAGCAAGCCTCTGAACTTTAGGGGATAGAACCGACCTCACCTCTTCTTTGCGTGATCCTCCCTGAGCAACAGTCAACCTGCTAGGGAAGGGAGCACGAGGAACATTATTGGAAATATGTAACATGAGAGGTGGATCGAAACTTACCCCACGTTTCCTTGGTGAGCTCGCAGCGCTCACTATCTCCACAGGTTCGCCTACAGGCCCCTTAGGCAAGGGGTCCATCGAGAAGCTCACAAAGGTGGCACTCACGTTCAACACGTTCGGTGTGGGCTGGGAAGGAAGCTTCCCCTGCTGAGTGTTCAGCCTACTCACAACATCAACTAGCTGGGAGAGCTGGTTGGCCATGCTCTGAATATGAGAGGTGGTGGTTTGGATAAACTATTCTTGGGTGCACTGGATCTGGGCGGTGGAATCTGCCAGTTGCTTTACCACATCCTCCAAGGGCATCCCTAAACCGCCTTGACCCTGGCTCGCCTGACTGCCCCAACAGTTATAATTGTACATCTGCCCACTTTGTTGATTACCAGCATAACAGACCTCAGTTGGCTCCTGAGGCTACTGCTTGGCAACAAAGACTTGCTTCACTAAAGAAGAAAGTTCAGAAAGTTCAGCTCTAATTTCACTTACCTCTCGTGAGAACGTGGTATTGTCGGGAGCTCGCGTCCTGAATTGTTGTGCATTCTTCGCCATTGTGGAAATGAGTTCTCTAGCTTTCATGGGAGTCTTGTTAACCAAGGTGCCACCATTGGCTACATCAATAGTACTCTTATCACTAGGGACAAGCCCTTCATAGAAGTACTGGATCAACAATGCATCTGAAATCTAGCGGTTGGGAAAGCTAGTGCACAAGCGTTTGAGCCGCTCCCAGTACTTAAATAATGTCTCGCCCACCATCTGGAAAATCCCGTAGATTTCCTTCCTGATTCGTGCGGCATGCAATGCGGGAAAAAAACTTCCCTAAGAATTGACTTTGCATCTCCTTCCAGGTGGTTATAGAACCTGGAGGAAGGAAGTAAAGTCAATCCTAACATCGTCTTTTAAGGAGAAAGGGAAGGCTTTGAGGTTAATCTGCTCCTCGGTTATGCCATGTGGTCTCATCCCCTTGCACACAATGATGAACTCTTTCAGATGCTTGTGGGGGTCCTCACCTGCACGTCTAGAAAATTAAGGGAGTAAGTGAATCAAGCCCGATTTAAATTCAAAATTACCTGTTGTAGCAGGATAGGTAATGCATAAGGGTTGTCGATCAACGTTCGGGATCGAAAGGCCCCACAATGTGCGCTCTGCAGGTTGCATCATTGGTGTTTTTTCTTCTTCGATTGTGCCTCTTGCACGAGTGTGTTCCTCTGAAGCTCTTCGTTCTCTAGTTTCCCTCCTGCGTTGTTGTTCCTCTCTATCGATTTCTACAAAATACAACAAATTGTTTTGATTCTAGGAGGATCGGGTTATACAAACGGGGAAAAACTAAAGAGCAATAAAGAATTGTAAGCCCCACAAAAGTGAAGTTTCTTTGCTCCCTAGCAACAGCGTCAATTTGACAGATGGAATTTGTCGCCAATTCCGTGCCAAATAAATTTTCCTAACTTGACCCACAGTAGTAGTGGCAAGCCAGGTTAAACACAGGGAGCCCTCGACTTTCGTAGTTGGAAAGTTTACAATTCAAGGTAACCGGAGGGGGTTTTGTGATGGTTGGTTGCAAAGAAACTTAAACCGCATAAAAGTAAATTGCACAAATTAAAAGAAGTTAAAATTCAAATGGAGAAAGCTCTAGCTTGGGTTGCACAGGATTTCCTCCGTTTGATGTTCTTACTCATTGGTTCGTCATTACTAAATTCAATGAAGCTAGCACTTAATCAATTCAATTGGAAAGACCATAATTGAATTGTCCTAGTCGACAAGTTAAACTTAAGGCAAACCGATAAAAGGCATGCAATTAGGCGTAAAATTCAACTGGAAAGACCTAGATTGAATGTCCTATCGATTTAATCCTAGGTTGATTAGAACAATGCGCATCACCAATTAGATTTGCAAGTTAACCTAACCTATTGCTTCCTGTGATTGACATACGACAAATTGTCATGAATTATAATACAATCAAAGCAATAAATCAAATGCAGACCAGCGTTACAATTTAATCGTAATTCTTAAAAACTCTAAATTAAATCATGCATACACTGAATCAAGTTCGAAACCTCAAAAGAACATTAATTACAAGGAAAATCTCTAATACCCAAGCTAGAAAAATATTACCGTAGCTAATAATCGGCATATCGATTATTGGGTTCAAGTTCCTAGGTATAAAAAGAAGAAAAGAGGAGAGATGGAGCCAAAAGTCGGCTGGTGGCTGATCTCTCGAACTAAAAGTCGAGAGATCATTATATCAAAACTATCGGAGCACTGCGGCGCTGACGCTAATCTGGTGAACAATTCTTCTAAAGCGTCGAAACACCTCTTGGGAAAAAGCGTCGCAGCTGTGCCTAAGCAACGTCGCGGCGTCGTGGCTTCAGGGGCATTTTGGTCATTTTGAATTTCTATTTTCCGGTTGATATCTGGAACTTCTTTTTGGTTCATTTTAGCTCGGTTTTGTTGCTAACACCCCGTTCTGCCTGTTAAGTGTTTGAAACCTACAAAAGAACATAATAGACACATTAAATAGCACAACAATCCCGAGTTAAGCTGAGGAAGATAGCACATTTTAGGTGCTATCAAAATTCAAGCCTAAAATCCTATACCTAAGTACACTAACCTTAGCTGATCATCCAAAATAAGTACAATCTACAAGTCTTGGAGTGATTACAAATTGAAATGGAGAAGAAAAATAGAGGAGAAGATGAAGAATGGCAACAAAAACAATCTAAAATAGTGGCTGAAGATCAGGTTGCTAAAAATGACCTAAATAATGTTGGGTACTTATAAAATCCACGGGAGCGTCGCTGCACTCTCTAGTAGCGTTGCTACGCTCGGCAAAGAAGTCAAGTACTGGTCTCGAAGGTAACGACACTAGGCGCTTCGCTGCGAGGCGAGGTGGGTGCACGTGCATTGCTTCGCTTCCATCAAACTTCGGAGTGTAGTTGCGTTCCTTTGAAGTGTTGCGACGCTGCAACCATTTTTGCTCTCAGGTCTTCAACATAAAGCTCAGAGTAGCTGTGCTCTCTAGAGGCATTTTGGTCATTTTGACCACCTCATTTGGTCTATACTTCCAGAGCTCTGTTTTGACTCGTTTTTGCACCAAATCAACCTCTATGGTTCGTCTCACTACCTTAACGCCAGGTTACAAAGAACAAACCCGAATAAAGCTGAGAGAGATAACTCTTTTTAGGAGCTATTATCGATCTCATACAAACTCTTTATATAGGATACCTTCATTTGCATGTCTCTACATGAACAATTTGGATCAAATCATTTGTAACGTTTACAAAGTAGATTGTATCCATGTGCTACCAGGATAAGGTATCCATGTGCTGTATGTCAACCACATACTGTTCAAGTTACATTAAATAATCTTGGACCTTAGTTTATTGGATTGAGTTACGCAATATCTAAATATCGAATAAAATAACTCTTTATTTTATTAAATAAATAATTTGTTCATACATTACAAACCACGAGATTTAGGGCATAAATTTTAACAATAACACTGTTGGCCGTCAATTCGTGTGAAGCTGGTTCCAATTCTCACGTATGACTCTCTCTATCTCTCTCCATGAAGAAACCACCCTCCAGCTTCTCTCATGTAAGTTGTTGCTGCCACTTGTCGCCCACCACCGCCACTCACGCGCTGTCCACCACTCGCCAGTGTGGTCGCCACTGAAGATTTATGTTGTGGCTTTTTGTTTTGTAGTAGATCTAAGTGTCGGAGGAGGTCGTGGATGAGATATGAGAAGGTGAAGAAGATGGAGAAAATCTGAGATTTTGGTTTAATTAAAATATTCGAAAAAATATTTTGGTAAAAAATATTTTGGTTCAAGTAAAGATTGCACGTGAATCGAGGAAGTTTTAAGTTTTCTCTTTTAAAATACATGTAATTGATAGGTGGGCCGAGGATAAAAAGGTAATTGGACTCTAATATTTGTGTAATTAAGAAATCTCTTAGACATTCTTGTAAATAATACAAAAGTTGAACATAAATATAATATAAGATTTTATGTCTTATAATTAAAATGACCTCGTTAATTTAATAGTAATATAAAAAGACATATGAAAATAAACCTTTTGTACTCTGTAAACAAAAATTGATGTTGATGAAAAATTCTAGAAAAGTAACTAAAAAAAGTTCAAAATAATATTTAGATTAATAAATAAATGTTTTGTACTAAATAAATTAAATTGTCTCCTATTAATGTTTCATTTGGATTAATGATATTTTGTTGTTTATTTTTTTTTAATATTTTTATGATATAATGAAACTGGTGATTCATTCCTTATGTCGATGTCAAAAACATAAATATTTGTAAACATAGATAGAAATATCGACATGTTAACAAAAAAATATTAATACCATGTGCACAACATGAAGAGGAAAAATAGGGAAAGGGCATAGTGCGTGAGAGAAATACACAAAGGAGAGTTTTGTTACGAAGAACTTTTTACAAATAATGGAGGAACTGTAAAGAAGAAGAGGCAATTTTTCTGCTTAATAATTCTAAAATCAATCTAATATAATCAACCGGAACATTACTCCCTTCATTAAAAGTACATAATATCTTCAGTTAACCTCAAATTGGATAAATTATTGAATAACAACTGCATAACTGGCTGATTTTTTTTTTTTTTTTTTCAAACTTGTTTTAATGGGTTTTAGGAACATGCACATTTCCAATTATTATTAAGAAACAAGTACGTTTTCTAGAGCCACAGTTTATTAATCTGTTTTAGCTAGACTACAAGAAATTTTGTCAATCTCGACAAAATTTTTCTCGACGCTTGAAAAATCATTAGGAAAAAGTAGCTATTCCAACCTCACTTTTTATTTGTATTGCGAAAAGTATGTCTACCCTGATAAAATGTAGTTGGTGTTGGGAGAGAGTAATATAAAAAAGGAAACTTTTTTTTCAAAATTATCTCCCGACGGTTTAAAAAATCGTTAGGAGAGAAGAGTTTTCCTGACGATTTTTTAAAACCGTCAAGAGAGAAGGGATTTCTAATGGTGAGCAAACCGTCGGGAAATGGAATTCTCCTACGGTGAATAAAAAGTCGTCGGGAGAGGGGTTTTAAATCCCTCATTTCTCCCAAATCCCCCCGATCCTCATTTTTCTCTCTTTTCCTTTACCTTCACCACTGCCCCCGCCGCCCAGTCCACAGCCCGCCAGCTGCTAGCTGCCTGATACAAGCCAACGCCACCTGCACCCACCGACGACATCATCAACAGCACATCCATGCCCGCTGAGGCCGCCTGTAGCACACCCATGCCCGTCGGACCACCTTCTTCAATCCCTGGTACACGTCCTTCTCTTGCCCATTTCATTTTGCTTCAAAGAGTAAGGAATTTGTTTCTTTTTTAATTTTTATTTTAGAGATTTTAATTTAGTTGTTTGTTTTACAATTTGGATGAGATTAAGTGTTGTTATTGTAAATTTGAAGTGATTTGTATACCAATTTTAGGGATTTGTTTGATGTTGTTGAATGAAGAAAAATAAATTTTGAAACTAGTTTAAAGTTTTGATTGTTTTCATTCTTTTAAGTTCTAATGTTCTTAATTTCAGGTTTAAGTTTAAGTTTTGTTATTCTATTTATATACTTGAGGTTAGTATTGGTTTGTTTTGTATGTTTATGTTTATGTTAAGTTTTGTTATGTGTTTTTTTTTTTTTCCTTCAATTTTTGCTTTAGAGATTGTAATTTAATTGTTCGTTTTACAATTTGGATGAGGTTGGATATAAGTTGAGTTAATTGGTTTATTTTGTATGTTGACGTTAATTTGTGGTTCAATATTGTTCTATGAGTAAGTAGATAGTTGAGTTAATTGGTTTGTTTTGTACGTTTATGTTTTGTAGGGTTGTTAAACATAAGGATTTTGTAACGACCCAACAATATAAACTCGCTAACCAGAACATTACTCAATGCATGCTCCATTTCGAAACAACACTTTGCAATTAGGATCTAAAGCACTCTAATTACATCGATTTTGAAGATTAAATATGCTTGTTCTAAAATCGAAAAACAGAGGAAGAACACTTGCTTGTTGTAGCTCAAAATTGAAGTAAGTTCCTTTGGATTTCTAATCACGAACACTTTGTGGACAACCTCTAATGTCTTCCTTGTTATCCTCAGATCTTAGAACAGATTGTGGGATCTAAATTGAGTTGAATTTCGACCAACAAGGTGGAGAACTCATAGTTTTAATGGAATTTGAGTAGGAGAGTATTTCAGCACAAACTAGCTAAAAAACTCAACCCCAATCTTCAATTCCTCTCATCTATATAAAGAGGAGAGCATGCAGATTATATCAACATGCAACATGCCAACAAATTGACTGATTAAGGTGCTTAATTTGGAGGTGGAAGATAAGAGTGTATGAGAAGCATGCATGGTGAACACCTCCTTCTTCTAGATGCAAAGTGGGATTTTCCAATTCCTAAAATGAATTTAAAAAATCTATTTCTTAAATTGATTTAATTTTCAAAATTAATTTTCATAAAATTAATTTAATATATAATTAATTTAAATAATAATTAATTAAATTAACAATTAATTATATTGCATTAATTATTTTTCCACTTTATACGGAAAATTCCAACCCGATGAATCTCTATTCATCCTGAAAAATATCTAAATCACATTTAAAATATCTAACTCTCTAGTTTCGTGTAATGCATAATTAAACGAACAAATCATATATTTTGCTCCTCAATTGAATTTGAATATTTCAAATTCACTCAATATAATGTTCTAAGGTTTAGTCCATGAGCTAACAAAGGGACCTAATGGGCATACAAATCATGAGCTCCAATGATCTGAAATTAACCAGTTAAACTCTTTAACCTAGTTAATTAATATTCGTTAACTACCGGTCACTCCACTAAAGCACAGTAGTTGCACTCTCCTCACTGTAGATAAATTTATGTCCACTTGATATACCCATAATAAGTAAGTTGATCCTTCACAAGTTGTTCATAAGTACAACTGGGTCAAAATTAACGTTTTGCCCCTATAATTACATCTCGTTCCTTAAGTCCCATTGATCCTCTAATTAACAAATCGTTTGTGGTCCAACCAACAAACCTAGTCCCTCTCGGGCCAATGAGAGAGTGGGTCCCATTGTTCAAGTCATGGAGTCAATACTTAAGGGAACAGCTTATCTACTAGCCACTCTCACATATGCAAATTAAAGGATAATCTCAAACAGACAGGAGTTCATAGTTAGCTCAGAATTAAGATCGAGTTACCTAGGTCATCATGTTTGAAATAATAAGTTTTAACAGTAAACGATATCATAAAGTATAAGTGATTATTTCATGGTCCAATCTAATGCAAACTCATTGCATAGAACGTCCCCACTCACATGTCTCTACATGTTCGATAGAGGATCACATCATTTGTATCAAATACAAAGTGAGTTGCATTCATAATATCCTAAGGATAACACCCCAGCCTTATACTTATACTACAGACCGTTTTGATTATTACTTAAACTTGATGCACTTTTATGTCTACACATAAAGTCTAACCATACAACCTACAACCAAGGATTCTTAGTTTATTGGATTTAATGCAATTCAAATATGCAATAACAACTTTACTGAATAAATCTCGATAACAACTTTATTGAGAATAACTTCCAAACAAAATTACAAAAAACGAGTTTTAGGACATGATACACACTTTCCATGTTTACCGCAAGTCTACGGATCAAGTTATAATATAAGACGGTTAACTTCCAAATATCGTTTCGCTGAGGATCCAATTGTGAAGGTTTAAGTTACTTAGCTATTCTAGAATTGAATCAAATTTATTTGAGGATTCGATCTTGAATTGTAATTTAGGAAAACTAAAAAGGAAAGCAAGTAAATAAGAAACACAAGAGTCAAAAAGATTTCTAAGGTAATGAATCCTTATTTACTTCACATGCAATATTCTAGGCTTCATGGATTTCATTGCTATTCATATGCTTAAGTCTAGAAACATAAATCCAAGTTATTTTCTTTCAAAAACAACATTTTCTCATGCAACTCAATTGATTACTAATTTTTTGAGACCAATACAAATTACATGGCATTAAGAGTAGTCTTTAGCAACTCTCATTGTTAACCTAACTATTTTCATGATAGATTAACAACAATTCATTGTTATAGATCCAATTAGAAATACAATTATCTCAACCATACATCTATTCTAACATTCAAGGATGACCAATCACATGAATTAAGCATAATAACAATGAAAAGCATATTCATTACAACAAAACCATGAAGAATCTACAATATCAATATAACTTTATAAACAATTCATCAATACCCTAAAATTAAAGAGTTTAGCCACTCATAGCTTTAAGCAACATGCTCACAAACAATATGAGCAAAGAAAAAGTGTAAAGAAAGGGAAACTCTACTAAAAGGAAGCTCTTGATTGAGAAGGAACCACCAAAATGTCCTTGGTCTTCATGTTGGAAACTCGAACAACACTAAAACTCTCTCTCAAACTCTTTTCTCTCTGTCTTGCAGCTAACTCACTCTTTGAAACTCTCTAATGTATTTTATCTCAATTCTCTTCTTCTTGTGTCTCTTGGTGTTTTGATTGGTGTTTAGGGCTGCTAGAAACCCTCCAATTTATAGAGTTGGCTGCCCAAAATTCTTTCCAAAGATGTAGATTTTTTAAATTAGGAAAGATGGTGTCGCGGCGCTGGGAAATGGCGCCACTGTGCTGTCCATAATCAAATGGTGGGGTAGATGCACTGTGCGTCATAAAGGCCTACCCTCGGTGCGTGCCGCAACATCGTGTCAATGCTACTGCGCTGAGGTCGTCTGATCTCTCGAGAAATAGCACCAGGGCAGCTGTCACACCCCCTCCCAGATTACCCTCTTTTACCTAGAAGAAGATGTGAGAACAGTAAACTTCATCCTTCTTGTGAAGCTCACCGCCCACCTGTACCCGACTAGCCTACTGAAAACATGATTTATATAATCGCCCATAGTGTATAGCCCTAAATCATAAAACATTTAAGACCACCAAACTGAAAATTATAACAACACGATGATACATATTTACTTCAACAAAAACTCCAACACGATTACAACCAAACTTAGACCACATACACAATGTCCACTCTCACTTCCGAACAACTAATGAGCTATATGTACATGGCACATATACAAAGTTATTTACACATACAACAACAGTGATGGAAAGTATTCTTTGATAGCTTGGGACTTTAGCAGGATGAGGCTTATGTAGGCTAAGCACCAAGAACTCATTCGTTACTTGGATGGAATAGAAAATATGGAAAATGTGAGTTGAATGCCTAGTGAGTGACATAGCATTAAAAACACAACTTTAGAGATAAATAATGCTAGCATTAGAGGAAAAGATAGTTTATATCATAAAAATCATGCTTAAGCAACGTAGAAAATATAAGCAAAGCCATTCAATTAAAAACAATTTATAAACTCATCAACCATTCCTTAGCTTTCAAAAATACTCTTAGTTGAGGCGGAGCAAGCTCAACACACTCAACATTAAAAACAAACCTTAGTTGGGGTGGAGTAATCTCGACACACCCAACATCGAAAAGCCTTAGATGATGTTGAGTAGTCTCAACACAACAGCGTCATACCTCACTATGTGCACATAGGAACTATCTGGGCTGCCCAAGTACTTTCTTCATGTCCTTCAGTACTGGGTCCCTAGAATACTCAAATGCCTTCTCAACGTCTTTCAGCATTGGGTCCCTTAGAAAAACATTTTAGAAAACAGGTGTGCTTGTACAAATAGTTCATCATAAATCATTTCATGGAAAATCAAATCCTTTTTCAATAGTAAGCATCAATTTAACATGCTTCATAAAACTCAGGGAAATAGGTAGATTATGTCTTTCATGTCATAAAATCAAGCATAAACAGTAATCATGCTCCATATTTAGCAAATCATCATAAATTTCCATTTTATAAGAAATCATGGCTAAATGTTATAAATAGAATCTTTTTAAAGAAAATAAGTGTCACTCACAATCTGGGCTTGTCCCTCGAGGCTTATAGACTTTTCCAACCTCAACTTGACCTGAAATATCATTTGCGAGTCATTAGATCATTTTCTTAAAGTCCTCACAAACATTATTAAACTAAATTCCATCCACATTGTCCATATCAAGCTTATTTTCTACCTTTTTCATCATTTCCAACCTTTTAGGGACAATTTTGCGAAATTCTCAAATTTTTCAAAAATATCCAAAAATTAGCTTAAAATTCATATTCACCCATTTTAAGGCCAATTATTCAAGAAAATATCAATTAGAGTCCAAAATGTCCCAAAAAAGAAAACAATTTAAGTTTATTTGAAGACTTAATGAATGAATCACGTAATCAGTTGTACCCTAGTTGTACAAAATTCTCATCATTGATGTTTTTGGTGAAATTGATGCATATTAAGGTTCTTAACAGTTGGACTAACAAGTCATTCGATCTGTTACTTGAATTGCTAAAGGAATCATTTCATGTCAGAGCATCTATACATAGTTGCTATGAAGCTAAAAGAAAATTTTATGCCTTAGGACTAGGTTATGAGTCTATTCATGCTTGCAAATACGATTGCATCCTATATTGGAAAGAAATTTTTTATTAGCAATGATGCTTAGTATGTGGTGAGTCTCAGCACAAAGTTGATGATGGAAATGGTAAAAAGATTCCATATAAAGTTTTACGGAATTTTCCTTTAATACCAATATTAAAGCGGTTCTTTGCACCAAACATGTTGCTTCTGAAATGAGGTCGCAAAAAGATAAATGTGTTGAAACAGATGAAGTGTTACGATATCCAGCTGATGTTGTAGGGTGGCACTACAAGAAAAAAGTTCTCTGTCGATGCTAAACATGGCGACGTCTCAACTATCGTCAACAAGAATGGTCTTTGCCGACGACAAAAAGCAACGTCAACTATTATAGTCTCTACCAAACTGTGCTATCTTCCTCAACTTAACTTAGGATCATTGTGCTATTTAATTTGTCAATTATGTTATTTTGTAGGTTTCGAGCACTTAATAGGTAGAACGGGGTGTTAGTAATGAATTGGAGATAAAACGGACAAAAACGGAGTTCCATGGCATCAACTGGGAGAAAGAACTCCAAAATGACCAAAATGCCCCTGAAGTTATGGCGCAGCGGTGCTGCCTAAGCGCAGTTGCGGTGCTTTTTCCCTAGAACAATTCAGCTAGCGTGGAGTAACAGCGCCATGACGCCCTGAAACTTCTTTAAATAGTAACCTCGATTTTTAGGTTAATCCATGAACCAGCAGCTGAATTCTCCCTTCTTTCTCTTTGCTTTTCTTCTCTCTTTTCATTGTTTCATGTACAAACCTGATCCTTGGATGCTCGTCTCGATATATCAAGGCTAAGGTAACTATTTTCTAGCTCGGGCATTGGGATTCTTCTTTGTAATCAATGTTCTTAGGAGTTTTCAGACTAAATTCTTTGTACGTATGATTTAATTCTGAAATTCATTTTGTTATGATCAAATTGTGACGATTGTGTTCGTTTTGATTGTTGCTTTGATTTAATCTAGGCCTTTCCAGTTGAATGTTCTGCTTAATTTTCCTTTAAACTTAACGCGATTAGATTTAATACATAATTTGCATGTCTTTCATCAGTTTTTTTAATTCCAATTCGTCGATTAGAACAATTTAATTTTGGCTTTTCCAATTAAATCAATTAGGGTGCCAAGTATAATGAATTTAGTAATGACAAACCAATGAACAAGAACATTGAACAAAGAAAATCTCGTCCAACCCAAGCTAGAGCTTTCTCCAATTGAATTTTACTTCTTTTAAATCTGCATTTTATTTTTATGAAATTTAATTTTTCTTGCAATCAACTGTTTTACAAAATCCCCCTTCGATTACTTGAATTGAAAACTGTCCAATCATGGGATTCATAGTGCTCCCTATTTTCGACCCAGCTTGCCACTACTACTGAGGGTAAAGTTCAGAAATTTTATTTGGCACGAAATTGGGCGACAAATTCCATCCACCACCTGCGCCAATGGTTTATTAAGTGTCGTCGGCAAAACATTTATGAGTCTAGATATTTCAAAAACAACTATCGACGATATGCTCATACCGTTGGTGAAAATGCATCTACCGACGCAAAAAATAGTGTCTTCGGCAGAGAGCTTCGACAACTGCCGATGGGAGTGAAGGATTGTTGGTGGAGGATGGATCTATCGATGCCACTATTATTGGCATCGATAGATCCCAAAATATTTTTTAATATCTCTCACGCGCAGACCCAATCTCTTTTCTCTCTGATCCCTAATTTTTCAATCTCTCATTCTTTCGATCCTAGTTGTCTCTTCCCCTCAACCCCACCAACGCCGCTCTCTACCTCAAACAACCCTCCATCCCCTAGTCCCCTCTCTCCCTTACCCGTTGTTAGTGCCCCGTTCCTGCTCTCCCTCACCCACCACCATGCCCCGTCCCCTCTCTCCTCACCCAACCCGCATTGGTCACTCCTTCCCCTCAGATATGTCGGCCGCCGTTAAATCCATCTCCTCTAAATCTACTGATTGTCGCTCCCTTTCCTCTCCTCAATATTCGTCGCTCCCTCCATTCTCCTTTAGACTGCTGCCATCATCCCTTCTTTGTTTTGATAGGTCTCAATGGAAGTATTTTGATCACAAGTTTCCACAATTTGCTTCAGACCCACGAAACGTTCGTTTAGGACTAGCTTCAGATGGCTATGATCCATTCGAGAATATGAGTACTTCATATACTATGTGGTTTATGATGCTTATACCTTACAATTTGCCTCATTGGAAATGCATGCAAGAGATAAATTTCTTTGTCTCCTTACTTACACCTGAGCCAAAATCTCTTGAAAAAGAAATTGATATTTGCTTACAAGCATTGATTGAAGAGTTAAAAGAGTTATGATACTATGTGCACTTATGATTGTGTTAGTGGCAAATACTTTCAACTACACACAAGTTTGTTGTGGACTATTAATGACTTTCCTGCATACGGTGACTTATCTAGATGGAGTACCTGAAGGAATTGAATCATCACCGGAAGTGAATGATCGCCTTGTGCGATAATTTTCTTTTTGGAAAAACTTAAAAACAGAGAAAATAAACATGCATAAACAAGAAAATATAGAAGCATGCTTTTAAAAGAATTAGGTAGGAGATAACACTACCTTTGAAGATTGTATTCTTGGTAGGAGTGTACTTTCTTCTCGTCACAAATTCACAAACACCAAGACCTTCTTGCAACACACCATACAAAGATCTTCTTGGGACACCACCCAGAAAGTCTTCCTTGCTATTCTCAGGAAGAATCAAGAAGGAGTGGTGTGCTCTTCTTTTAATTTTGATGAGAAATTAGGTTGAGAGAGAAAGAATTTTCTTAAGAGAAAAACTTTACACACAGAACACTTCTGTCAATTTTTCCACTTTTTTCTTTTCTCAAAAAAAAAAAAATAAATAAATAAAAATTGAATCCCATCTTCTCCCTTTTACATAAGTTATGTGAGAGAGATTTATGTGAGTGGGGTGCCAAAATCATTCCCACTATGTGCAAGCTAACTCCCTTTTGGGAGTTATTCTAATATTAATTTAGTATAATATAATATAATTTAATAATATTAATTTAATATTACTTTAATTATAATATATTAAATCATATTTGATATGTATAATTAAATAAATAAAATTAATCATCAAATAATTAATTAATAAATTAAATGCCACATATTTAATTTAATTTGAATCATATTCAAATAATGTTCTCTCACATAACCTATAGTTTTTATAAGAATCTCATTCATATAATTAATGTTTAAATCTTATCTAAATATTTATCTCTCTCATAACATAAAATATAGATTGTGAATCTCATTCAAAATAACTTTACATTATTATATTAATTGTATCTTATACAATAAATTCCCTTATTAATTTGAACACTTCAAATTAATCTAAAAAAATAACTGGTTCTTAAATGAGCTAGCTAGGGGACTTTATGGATGTATAGATTAGAAGCTCCAATGATATGACATTAATTAGTTAAACTTTTTAATTAAATTAATCAATATTCATTAACTGTAGATCTCTCCACTAAAGACCTACAGTTGCACTCTTCGCACTATAGATATATTTCTATGTCCATGGATAAAACCAATCAATAGTAAGTCGACCCTTCATAAATTGCCCATAACTACAGCTGGGTCATAGTACCATTAGTTACATCTAACTTTTTAAGTACCACCAATCCCTCTAATGAACAAACAGTTTATAGTCCAACTATAAACTAACCCCTCTTAAACAAGTGAGAAGTTAAGACCTCTTTTTCTAAGAGCCGGAATCAGCCCTTAAAGGAGCAATTTATCCACTTACCCTAAAGATGGGAAGGAGTGAATTCCATCTTGTGAAGATGTGTTCCCAACTACCTTGTCAGACAAATTCCCAAAATGGTAGGCTTATTGAGTCGGCGATCTGGCCGCTCTTACCCATACAGATCAAAGGATTGTCCTCATAGATAGGAGTTCATAACCCACTCAGGATTAAGGTCGAGTCACCTATGGTCATCATATGAAATGTTAACTTCTTCAATTAATGGCGTTGCAAAGAGAAATTAAACATTCCGCAGTCCAGTCTTATACAAACTCTTTATGTAGGATACCCATACTCACATGTCTCCACATGAACGATTAGGATCAAATCGTTTGTAACACTTCACAACTTTTGTAACAATTACAAAGCAGGTCATGTCTGTAGTGTTACCAAGATAAGGCACCCAACCTTATCCCTATACTACAGACCCTTTTGGCTATTACTTAAACATGATCCATCCTTGCATATCAACCACATACATGTTTAAGTTTACATAAAATAACCATGAATTTTAATTTATTAGATTGAGTTAATGCAAAAGACAAATAAAACAACTCCTTATTTTATTGAATAAATAAATTGTATTTACAACTTTAAAAACTACGAGACTCAAAGATATTTAGGACACCAAGCATGGATACATCATCATTGGGGTTACGAGGAAAATAGTGTTTTATGGGACATCGACGTTATCTTCCAGAGAATCACAATTGGCATAGGAGCAAACAATATGATGGAGAAGTGGAACGTAGACCTCCTCCAGGTTTCATGGATAGATCTTATGACAGGTGAACTTGTTAAACTTCTCCGTGCTTAGCAAACATCCAGAGAAACGTGATAAGAAATGAAAATGAAGTTTAAATTGGAATAAAAAAGTATATTTTTCCAACTTTCGTATCGGTCGAAACTTTTGTTGAGACATAAATTGGATACGATGCATATTTAAAAGAACATTTGTGATAATTTGGTTGTTATATTGTTAAATATAACATACAACAAAGAGAAATTAAACAAATATAACATACAACATTATTAAATATTAAGGGAAAGAATATGCATATGACAAATGCACAGCCAGATTTAGAAGATCTGAACATACAAAAAGAACCACACTTGTAAAAGACAGGGGATAGAGTTGTAAAGCCACACACTACGTAAACATTAACTACTAGTGACATGGTTGCATCTTGTAAGCTTTTGAAATCATTCAAATTTCCGGATGGGTTTGTATCGAATATATCAAGATGTGTGAGTGAAAAGAATAGAAAACTATGGGGGTGGAAAATTCACGACTCTCACATTTTGCTTTAGAGGCTTCTTCCATTTGGTATTTGAGCTTATCTAAGAAAAGATGTGTCTACTACTATTGTTGAGTTATGCAAATTCTTCTGTGACCTATGTGCAAAAACAATATCCATAGATGATTTAGATTGCTTACAAGGAGACATTATAATCATACTTTGTAAGTTGGAAAAGATTTTTCCACCATAGTTCTTTTTTTTTTTTTTTTTTTATGTAATGGTGCACCTAGCAGTCCATTTTCCCTATAAAACAAAAGGTGTGGAATTTTCCCTATAAAACAAAAGGTGTGGGTCTAGTTAGTTAAAGTTGGATGTACCCAATAAAAAGAAGTTTACAGACATTGAAACAGTACGTATGAGACAAAGCACGTCCTTGTACATAACTGGAATTGAGACGAGGTTCAATCGAGAAGAAATGATGGACTTCCAAAGAATGAGATATGTGGTGAAGTTCCAATGTTTAGACAAAATGCATGATCATTAGGAGCATCAAGTGTAAGAACATTATCGGGAGAAGAGAAACGTAATGCACACTGGTACATCTTGAACAATTGCATTCAAATACAATCGTACTGAAAGTATGTTTTGATCATTATATTGTAATTGATCATAGAAATTTGAGACATGACTCTTTCTTCTTGTGGACTTGCAAAAAGGCAATATTTGAGACTAATATGCGAGTAGGTGTTGGGCACACAATTGGGTTGGGGGCCAAAGCCTAAAAAATAATAAATAAAAAAAAAAAGAAACTCTATTATCAATTACCTCACAAATTATAAATAAGCAACGAATTGAGATAGAATCCAAATGTAACAACCTAACTAACAACTATCTAATCGAATCATTACCCAATGCATGCAAAAGTTCGAAAAACGACACTATGCAAAATGGTAAATAAGAACCCATATTTTTCATGAAATTACCACTTGTTTTCATTCAAGAAATTAGTGAAATAACAAATAAATAAAATCTTGGTTCGTGGTACCTCTAAGGAAACAATAAAAAGAAACTTCATGAATGAAAACTAGCATAAATAAATAAGAAAGACGAGTCTCAAAACATGGCTAGATAGTTTGGACAAAAAAATTCGATACAAAACATGAAAAACTATGCAGAAGCTGCTACGGGTCTCGTGATGCCATCAAGGATTCTTTCTGTCATTTTTCGGCATATTCCTTCCTTTACCTGAAAAATATATAAGAGAAAAGAATGAGTAATTATATTACTCAGAAGTAACCCCACTACCGGGGTCGGGCTAGGCACCTATGTCCATTAAGTGCGTCAAACATGTGAGACATGCATATGTATCATACATCATACATCTATAAAGGAATGGTTAGACCCGCCCCACCGTTGGTCATGGATGCCCACAAACCTTTAGTGAGTCCCGAAGGAGACACTTACTTCTGGTGTACCCGAAAGACATAACCTCTGGTGAACCTGAAAGGACACAACCTCTGGTGAACCCGAAGGAACACATCCTCTGGTGATCCCGAAGAACCACATCCTCTGGTGATTTCGAAGGAACACAATCTCCGGTGGACACCCAACCAACGTAGGGGAGTAACCACTACTTATCGCACATGATCAATAAGTTCATAATCATTTCATAACATGGATTCATACGCTATCAATAAAGTTCATAATCGTTTTACAACATAGGTTTGTACACTAATGGGCACATATAACTTTAAGACATGGAAATCGCATACAGGCAAAGTATCTCAAAAGTGGCTCTAGGAGCCTACTACATCATGGCAACTAAACATATGGCCCGAAGGCGGTTCAGATAGTAAGATTACTTACCTGAGTGTAGATCCATAATGCTAACCACACCGCAAACTCTCACACAATTCCTGAATAAATTGGGAGCATAATTCCCCTAACTTAAGTTACTCATCAAGCCTAATCCGTCATAACTAAATTCAAAGTTCATTCGAGAGAGTCCTTACCCAAACGTGGCTAAACTCGCAATTTCCTCCAATCCTATGAACAAAAGTAATCGCCGACCACCTATCAAGATTTACCAAATAGTTCATATTCCCAAAGATTTACCGAACTACACCACTATCCTACTCGTGTTTGGGATACTCACCTAGGAAATATCGATCCGATGACTGATGGTCAGGCGAGTAGTTAGTCCTAGCCGAGAGCGAGATTTTGAGTGAAAGCAAGAGTCTGAGCGAGAGCGAGATTCTGAGCGAGAGCGAGAGTCTTACCGAGAGCGACTCCGGGAAAAAGAATCCGATGAGGGTGATTGGTGACCGAGTGAGAGGCAGACGAAAAAAGGAGGCAAAAATAGTGGCTAAAAAGAGGTAATCGGGAGAGAGAGTGTGTGCGGCGACTGAAAGGGAAATCGGGAAAAGGGAGAGAAAGAGAGCGGCGGCTGAGAGGGAGAGGGAGGGTTTCACTTTTGCCCTTTTTCTCTTTTTTTTTTTTTTTTTCTTCTTTGCACACAAAACCCAAGAAGGCTCCTTATAATAATCCTAATCTTCTCCCATTATTAAACCTCATTAATTCCCCATTTTCCTAAATAAAATAAAATCTTCCCTACTTAATTTCTCCCACGAAAATAACATCTACATAAATATCCTTTCCCTATATATTTTATATTTAACTCATTTCTTGAAACTTTCAAACTTTTACTTAAATACAATAAAAATCTCACCAACCACTACAAATAAAAATTTTAAAACTTAATTCCTTAATTTAAATTAATTTTTTTTTTACTATCGAAAATTAAATTTCTCAACTTCCAATTAATTCCAAATGATGCAAGATGACTTAAATTAACTTAATAGGAGAATTTACCTCAATGATTTGGGTTGTCACATTCTTCCCCCTTGAAAAACTTTCATCCTCAAAAGTTTTACTATTGGAACAACTCCGGATGCTTTGACCTCATTTCGTCCTCTCGTTCCCACGTTGCTTCCTCCCGCTGGTGGTTCTGCCAGAGGACTTCACCAGTGCTATCTCCTGGTTGCGCAGAACCTTCACTTCCCTTGCAAGAATTTGCACGGGTTTTTTCTCATAACTTAAATCTTCGCTCAACTATAAGGGCTCAAAATCAACCACATGGGATGGATCCGCCATATACTTTCGAAGCATGGAGACATGAAACATGTTGTGAACTGTCGAGAGCGATGGTGGCAAGGCCAAATGGTAGGCCACGGGGCCAACTCGCTCCAATATCTCAAACGGTTCAATAAACCGGGGGCTTAACTTCCCCTTTTTCCCGAACCTCAAGACACCCTTCATAGGTGCCACTTTCAAGAATACCTTATCACCTACCTCAAATTCCAGGTCTCACTGTCTTACATCGGCGTAACTTTTCTGCCTACTCTGAGCTCTCTGCATCCTTGCCCTAATCTTCTGTATAGCCTCGTTAGTGAGTTGTACCAACTATAGCCCCAACAGTCTTCGTTTCCCAACTTCATCCCAGCAAACTGGAGATCTGCAACTCTTACCATATAAGGCTTCGAATGGCGTCATGCCAATGGTAGCCTGATAACTATTATTGTAAGCAAACTCCATCAGGTGCAAGTGGGAGTCTCAGCTTCCTGGAAAAACTAGGGCGCAGGCGCGACACATATCCTCTAGTATTTGATTCAAATGTTTTGTTTGTACATCCGTCTGTGGGTGAAAAGTCGTACTAAAATCCAATCGAGTGCCCAACGCAGTCTGGAGGCTCTTCCAAAAGTTAGACATGAAGCGAGAGTCTCTGTCAGGCACTATAGAAACTGGTACTCCGTGTAACCTTACCACTTCCTTTATATAAATTTGTGCCTACTTACTTACTGAAAAGGTGGACCTTCCCGGAATAAAATGTGCCGACTTGGTGAATCTGTCTACAATAACCCATATCACAGTATGACCTTTCGCCATTTTGGGCAAACCTACTATAAAGTCCATAGATACATTCTCCCATTTCCACTTAGGTACCGTCAGGGGCTACAACAACCCAACCTGCTTCTGCATCGAGGCCTTCACCTGCTAGCATGCCAGGCACTTGCTAACGAATTTAGCCACTTCCCTCTTCATATTGGGCCACCAGTAATGACGTTTCAGGTCCTGATATATCTTGGTACTGCCCGGATGTATTGCGAATGGAGAGCTATGAGCTTCCGACAACAGCTTGATAAGCACTTGAAAAGTGCTTTCTATTCTCTCAAATTAAAGGAGTTTATATTAGATTTCACTTGTTTGCTAGTGGTTTTCAGGTTAAAATGAGGAAAATTAGAAGAAAAGACTAAAAGATTAAAACCGAGCAAGAATACGGCGAAAAAGAGCTGAAAAACCCAAAATGTCAGAAATTGAGGCAGCGCCGCGGCGCTAAAAACCGAGAGCTGGCTTTCAGATCGCAGCCCTAGTGCTGCGGCGCTCTCCAGCAGCGTTGCGGCGCTGTCCCAAATTTTTCAATAGCGCCGCGGCGCTAGTTTTCCTTAAATGAAAAATTGTTATTTTTGGTAAATTTTTGGGCGGCCAAACTCTATAAATTTGGGGGTTTCCAACAGCCCTAAGCATCAAAATCAATTCAAGGAAGTGCAGACCTAAAGAGGCACAAAAAGGAGAGAATTGAGTGAGAGTTCAAAGAGTGAGTTAGTTGCAAGGAAGAGGAAAAGAGTTCGAGATAGTCGTGGTGCCCTTCGAATTCCGACGTGAGAGCCACGGAGATCATGACGGTGCTACCTCAATCAAAAGCCTCTTTTCAGTAGAGTTTCCCTTTCTTTACACTCTTTCTTTGTTTATTTTGCTCAAACATGTTGCTTCAAGCTATGAGTGGCTAAACTCTTTAGTTTTAGGGTTTTGATGATTTGTTTATGAAATTATGTTAATCTTGTAGACTTTCATGGTTTTGTTGGAATGATTATGCTTTTCATTGTTATTGTGTTTAATTCTTGTGGATTGGCCATCTTCACATGTTAGGTTAGATGTATGATTGAGAGATTGTATGTTTAACTTGATCCATAACAATGAATTATTGTTGATCTATCACGAGAGTAGTTAGGTTGACAATAAAAGTTGTTAAAGACTATTTTTAATGCCATGTAATTTTGTATTGGTTTTAAGAGATTAATAATCAATCGAGTTGCATGAGAAAGGGTTGTTTTTTAGAGAAAATAACTTGGAATTAAGTTTCTAGACTTAGGCATATGAATGACAATAAAATCCATGAAATCTATAATATTGCATGATGAAATAAACAAGGATTCATTACCCTAGAACTTTCTTTGACTCTTGTGTTTCTCACTTTAATACTTTCCTTATTTGATTTATATTTTCCATAACTCATAATTTTCAAATTCAATCTTCAAATAAAATTGATTCAACTCTAGCATAGCTAAGTAACTTAAACCTTCACAATTGGATCTCCAGTGGAACGATATTCGGACTTAACCGTCTTATATTATAACTTGACCCGTACACTTGCGGTTAACACTCAAAGTGCACATCACAGCTCATCTTTAGCCACACTGCCTGTTGGCACACACAAGCGTCCTTGGTAGGAGAGATCACTATCAGAGGATATCGACAACTCACCGATTTGTCCCGACTCCACCTTGTGAAGCTTCTCTATAAGGTATGAATCCCCTTGCTGGGCGTCAATAATCCTTTGTCTCAAAGTGGGTTGCACTGATAGTTGAGCTAATTGGGAAGTGACTCCTCCTAGTGCCACTGCAATGCCTGCTCGCTCAAGGTCCTTGCACAGTGGGGCCTGCGGTAATCAGAGCTACTCAATGAATCGCCTTTCTACTTAAGGCATCTGCTACTACATTTGCTTTTCTGGGATGGTATAGGATTTCTACGTCATAATCCTTTACTAACTCCAACCACCTACGTTGTCTCATGTTCAACCCCTTCTAGGTAAAGAAGTACTTCAAGCTCTTATGGTCTGTGAAGATCTGGATCCTTTCCCCGTACAGGTAATGCCTCCATATCTTCAGAGTGAAAACAACTGCTGCCAACTCTAAATCTTGGGTCGGGTAATTCTGCTCATGGCTCTTTAACTGACGATATGCATAAGCAACCACCTTGCCGTGCTGCATCAACGCGCAACCCAACCCTTTTTTGAAAGCATCACTATAAACGACAAAACTCCCTGACCCATCTGGAACGGTAAGTACTGGTGCAAAAACTAACCTCTACTTGAGGTCTTGGAAGCTTTCTTCACAGGCCTTACTCCAAACAAAGGGAGTACCTTTTCTGGTCAACTGAGTCAATGGCATAGCTATACGAGAGAAATCTTTCACCCAAACCGGCAGTAGTAGCCTGTTAAACCCAGAAAACTGCACACCTCGCTAACTGTTGTAGGGCGAGACTAGCTCGTAACCGCCTCTATCTTTGTAGGGTCTACTGAGACACCATCTTTTGACACCACATGCCTTAGAAAGGATACATGCTTCAACCAGAACTCGCACTTAGAGAACTTAGCATACAACTTATGTGCCCTAAAGTTTCAAGAACCTTCCGCAGATGCTCCTCGTGCTTTACCTCTGTTTTGGAATAAATCAGGATATCATCAATGAATACGATGACAAAAGTATCAAGGAAGTCCTTGAACACCCGGTTCATTAGGTCCATGAATACTGCAGGGGCATTCGTTTAGGCCAAAGGACATAATGATGAATTCGTAATATCCATATCGGGAACGAAAAGCAGTTTTAGGGACGTCACTATCCTTTATTCTCCACTGATGGTATCCTGAACGAAGATCAATCTTGGAGAAAACTGTGGCTCCCTGCAACTGGTCAAACAAGTCGTCAATTCTGAGGAGAGGGTATTTCTTTTTTATAGTCACCTTGTTTAGCTCCCTGTAGTCAATGCAAAGGCGTAGGGAACCATCCTTCTTCTTCACAAACAACACTAGTGCCCCGCAAGGTGACACACTCGGCCGAATAAAGCCCTTGTCTAACAACTCTTGCAGCTGCACCTTAAGCTCTCTTAGCTCTGCTAGAGCCATACGATAAGGAGCCTTGGATATGGGAACTGTACTGGGCTCTAACTCTATAGCGAAGTCGATCTCTCGCACTGGTGGCAAGCCTGGGAGGTCCTCTGGAAAAACGTCCGGATAATCTCGTACCACTGGTTCTGAAGTCAAGGTGGCCTCATCCTCTCTAACGTCTACCACACTGGCCAGAATACCCCAGGTACCCTGGTTAAGCAATCTGCGGACCTTTAAAGCCGAAATAACCTTGGGCAGGACCACCATCCCTGCCCCCTTAAATTTGAAGCTAGTCCCTGTAGGAGGGGTGAAAATCACCTCCTTTCTTGCACAGTCTATATTGGCATAGTTAGCAGCCAACCAATCCATGCCTAATATGACGTCAAAGTCACACATGGCCAAAACTATTAGGGTAACCTCTAACTTTCGATTTGCTATTTCCACCCGACAAGCCTTTATCTTTTCCTTGGCCAACAAGATCTCCCCAGATGGGGTAGAGACCGATAACACAAAA
Organism: Citrullus colocynthis; assembly: GCA_031780015.1. NCBI lineage: Eukaryota > Viridiplantae > Streptophyta > Magnoliopsida > Cucurbitales > Cucurbitaceae > Citrullus > Citrullus colocynthis. The sequence goes on from QLSR01000038.1 coordinate 396,867, forward strand.
GGTAAAGGTTCTAACTCTAGCACAACATGCTTAACGAATACAGCAAAAATGAACGGATGCGATGAGCCTGCGTCAAACAACACTAGAGCATGATGCCCCAAAATAGGGAGCGTACCTGTCACCACCGTGCCTGATTTATCAGCTTCCTGCCGAGTCGTAGCATAGGCCCGACCATGCTGCTGCTGACTCTACAAAAGTCCCGCGGAAGGAGCTTGTATGCTGGCCCTTTCCATCTGCCACTCCCTTCTTTGAACACTTGTTAGACATGTGCCCCTCTTGGCCACACTGAGAACAAACTCCCGAGCCTGTTAAATACTGCCCCTAGTGACTTTTTCTACAGGAGCCACAGACTAGCTTTTCTCTCTCTACCAAGCCTAAGCCGAAGGCGGTTGTCTGAAGTGATGTATGGGCCTGTCTGCCCTGTTCTTTGGAGGAAACTCTAGAATCTCCTGATCTAACTTCCTTTTCTGACCTGAGGAGGGTCCTGATGTCATAACTCTAACATACTCTTCTCCGACACGAAGTCAATTCTCACTACTGCTCGAAATGCTGCTGCATAACTGTTGGGTTCCAAGGCTTGCACGAGACCCCTTAACCCATTCTTTAGACCTTGCACAAACCGTTCTATCTTATCTTCCTCAGCGGCCACCATCTTGGAGGTGAAACGAGATAACTTGGTGAACTCTTGCTCATACTCCTCAACAGACATGACCCCTTGCTTCAACTTCATGAACTCCACCTGCTTATTATACCTCGTGTTGGCAGAGAAATATTTCTCATAGAATCGTTCCTTGAACTGAGCCCAACTAATCGATCCTCCCGCGGTAACCACTGACCTCTCTGCCGACTGCCACCAGAACTCAGCGTCATCTGTCAAAACAAACACGACAAACTGAAGCTTCTGGTCCTCTAGGACTTCATATACCGGAAGATAGTCTCGATAGACGATAGCCACATCTCTGCCTTGGTAGGGTCCTTCAATGACCCATCAAAAGTGCGGGAATTATACTTCCTGAAGTCCCTTGGATGCTTTGCCTCCGAGGATAAGTTTGGTAGTGCTGATGTTGGGTCGGCACCTGTAGGGGCGAAACTTGCTGCTCCGACGCTCGAGGTAGCTATGCTAACTGTTCTGCCACAACAGTGCGAGTTAGCTCCTGAATCTTGCTTAACAGGGTGGCTGTAACAGTTTCCCCTATCTGAGCTGCCACTGTAGCGAAATTGGTTTAGGCCACTAGTGGGGCCTGTGTCTGGGGCGGCTTAGGCGCGTTACGAGGTTGTCCTCTTGCCCTGGTTCCATGCTCCCCTGGCCCAACAGGATCTTACGACGATGGAGGTCCTTGCGGTGCAGGGGTGTTTTGCTCCACAGGGTCCTGGACTTAAGGGTTTGGTAAACCCTTACCCTACCCCTCCTGCCCCTACCTTGTCCTCTACCTCCACTAGCCATTCCTAAATTACGCACAACATATACTATTAATTTCCTTGTTAAGGGTGTTATGTCAAAGTATCAATACAAGGGTAAACCAGTACGTTGTAGGCAGAATATTTTAAAGACATGTACTTGGGAATACGTACCTGGCGATGACGAAGAATCCTTTAATGGTCATGGGAACCTCTCAACTTACTCAATAAGTCAGTCTACAGAACCTAAAACTCTAGGCTCTGATACCAACTGTAACGACCCAACTAACAACTATCTAATCGGACCATTACCCAATTCATGCAAAAATTCAAAAAACGACATTATGCAAAATGGTAAAGAAGAACCCATGTTTTTCATGAAACTACCACTTGTTTTCATTCAAGAAATCAATGAAATAACAAATAAATAAAATCTTGGTTCTGGGTACCCCTAAGGAAACAATAAAAAGAAACTTCATGAATGAAAACTAGCATAAATAAATAAGAAAGACGAATCTCAAAACATGGCTAGATAGTTTGGACAAAAAAATCCGATACAAAACATGAAAAACTATGCAGAAGCTATTACGTGTCCCGTGATGCCATCAAGGATTCTTTTTATCATTCGCCGGCACATTCCTTCCTTTACCTAAAAAATATATAAGAGAAAATGATGAATAATTATATTACTCAGTAAGTAACCCCACTACCGAGGTCGGGCTAGGCACCTATGTCTCATTAAGTGCGTCAAACATGTGACACATGCATATGTATCATACATCATATTTCTAAAAGGGAATGGTAGACCCACCCCACCGTTGGTCATGGATGCCCACAAACCTCTAATGAGTCTCAAAGGAGACACTTACCTTTGGTGATCTCGAAGGAACACAAACCTCTGGTGTACCCGAAGGACACAACCTCTGATAAACCCGAAGGAACACAACCTCTGGTGAACCCGAAGGAACACATCCTCTGGTGATCCCAAACAAGCCACATCCTCTGGCGATCCCGAAGGAACACAACCTCCGGTGGACACCCAACCAACGTAGGGGAGTAACCACTACCTATCGTACACGATCAATAAAGTTCATAATCATTCCATAACATAGGATTCATACGCTATCAGGAAATTTTCCTAATCGTTTTACAACATAGGTTTATACACTAACGGGCACATATAACTTTAAGACATGGAAATCGCATACAGGCAAAGTATCTCAAAAGTGGCTCTAGGAGCCTACTACATCATGGCAACAAAACATATGGTCGAAGGCGGTTTAGGTGGTAAGATTACTTACCTGAGTGTAGATCCATAATGCTAACCACACCACAAACTCTTGCACAATTCCTGAATAAACTGGGAGCACAATTCCCCTAACTTAAGTTACTCATCAAGCCTAATCTATCATAAGTAAATTCAAAGTTCATTTGAGAGAGTACTTACCCAAACGTGGCTAAACTCGCAGTTTCCTCCAATCCTACAAATAAAAGTAATCGCCGACCACCTATCAAGATTAACCAATTAATTCATATTCCCAAAGATTTACTGAACTACGCCACTATCCTACTCGGGTTCGAGATACTCACCTAGCAAATATCGATCTGGCGACTGACGGTCAGGTGAGCAGTTAGTCGTAGTCGAGAGCGAGATTCTAAGTGAGAGCGAGAGCGAGAATCTAAGCGAGATCAAAAGTCTTAGCTAGAGCAACTCCGGGAAAAAGAGAATCCGTGAAGGCGAGCGGCGGCTGAGAGAGAGACAACGGGAAACAGAGGGAAAGAGAGAGTGCGACTCCGAGAAAAAGAATCCGGTGAGGGTGAGCGGTGACCGAGCGAGAGGCAGACGAAAAAAGGAGGAGAAAATAGTGGCTGAAAAGAGGTAATCGGGAGAGAGAGTGTGTGTGCGGCGACTGAGAGGGAAATCGGGAAAAATGAGAGAGAGAGCGGCGACTGAGAGGGATAGTGAGGGTTTCACTTTTGCCCTTTTTCTCTTTTTTTTTTTTTTTTTTTTTTTGCACACAAAACCTAAGGAGGCTCCTTATAATAACCCTAATCCTCTCCCCCTATTAAACCTCATTAATTCCTCATTTTCCTCAATAAAATAAAATCTTCCCTACTTAATTTCTCCCACCAAAATAACATCTACATAAATATTCTTTCCCTATATATTTTATACTTAACTCATCTCTTGAAACTTTCAAACTTTTCCTTAAATACAATTAAAATCTCACCAACCACTACAAATACAAATTTTAAAATTTAATTCCTTAATTTAAATTAAATTTTTTTTTACTTCCAAAAATTAAATTTCTCAACTTCCAATTAATTCCAAATGATGCAAGATGACTTAAATTAACTTACTAGGAGAATTTACCTCAATGATTTGGGTTGTCACACCAAAGGCCAAAATGGACGAAACAGATAAAAAAAGACAAGTTGAGATAGATGACTTGAAAGTCATGATCTTATAGCTTATGAATTCCCAAGGAGATAAATCGCAATAGGTATGAACTTTTCACCTTTAGTGGTATACTAATTAAAAAAAATGTATAAGTTGTTATCTTGCAGCTTTGGTAACAACATAAATGTATAATTATGTTAAGTTTGAGATGAATTTATGTGTATGTATGAAGGGATGGGGGTAAACTAATTAGGAAAAAGTATAGGTTGAAAAATGTATGTTGAGCTTGAGATTAAAGTGTGCATGTCTGTGTGTGTTTGAGTTTGAGAGTGGTATATGGATAAATACATAGAGTTTGAGATTATGTTTGAGATTAGTATATGTTATAATGTTACTAAATTTAAGTTTAAGTTTTATATTGAATTTGAAATTAGTATGTAAATAAATGCATAGCTATTTGTAAGGTTTATATTATTGTTGCTATTAGTGTATGGGTAAATGCATAATGTTTAAGTTTGAGTTAAAAATTTATATCATAGTTTATATACTTATATAAATTTGTATTTTGTAGGTAGCTCGAAGAACTAGCTTCAAGATGGATCTCTCGGAAAAGAAAAGTTAGGTTGTACATTTGTATTTTGTAGATTTGTAATGTTATTTTGGTGTTAATGTTTTATAGATATTATGTAATGTTTAAGATAAAGATTGTAATGTTTGAAGTTAAGATTAAATGTCATTTTGATGTTTATGTTTTAATTATGCAATTTTTAAGATAACATGTATTGTTATTTCAGTGTTAATGTTATGGAAAATTAAACGTTGAATATTATAGTTTATTTGACTATATTTGGAAAATTTAAACAGGTTTGATATTTAATAAATTGTAAAAATTTAATATGAAAAAATACCTCTTTCGATGCCAAATTTAAAGGTGTTGTCGGGAAAAACTGTTAGGTTTTATGTCATAAAACTCGTTGTTTGTAATTTATGGATTTCATTCTCAATAAAATTGTTATCGAGGTTTATTTAGTAAAGTTGTTATTAAATATGTGAATTGCATTTAAATCTAATAAATGAAGAACTCATGGCTATATGGTGAATACTTAGACTTTATATGATAAAAGTGGATCAAATTTAAGCAATAACTAAAACGGTCTATAGTATATGGATAAAGGTTGGGTACTTTATCCTAGGGACACTATGGATACGACCCACTTTGTGTTTGATACAAACGATGTGATCCTAAGTCGTTCACGTAGAGACATGTGAGTGGAGGTGTCCTGTGTAATGAGTTTGCATAAGACTGAACCAAGAAATAATCACGTTTACTTTATAACACCATTTACTCTTAAAACTTATTATTTCAACCCAGTGACCTAAATAACTAGATCTTAATCCTGAGCTAACTATGAACTCCTATTTCTTTTAGATTATCCTTTAATCTGCATGGGTGAGAGTGGTCAGCTTTGCCGACTCAATATGCCCCCCATTTTAGGGATAAGATCAGACAGATAGTTGGCGACATAGCCCTGCAAGGTGGAACTCACTCCTACCTTATTAAAGGATAGTAGATAAGTTGTCCCCTTAAGTACTAAATCCAGGTCCTAAACAAGGGCCCCACCCTCACATTTGCCCGAGAGGAACTAGTTTTGTTGGTTGAACCACAAATCAATTGTTCATTAGAGGATCAGTAGGACTTAAGAAACAAAAAGTAATTACGAAGGTAAAATAATATTTTGACCTAGCTGTAATTGCGAACAAATTATGAAGGATCAACTTACTAATTATGGTTATATCAAATGGACAGAAATGTATCTATAGTGAGAAGAGTGCAGCTACTGAGCTTTAGTGGAGTGGCCCGGTAGTTAACTAATGTTAATTAACTAGGTTAAAGAGTTTAGCCGGTTAATTTCGGATCATTGGAGCTTATGATTTGTAGGTTCACTAGGTCCTCCTATTAGCTCGTGAATTAAACCTTAGAATAGTATATTGAGACAATTTGAAGTGTTCAAATTTAGAAAAATGAGCATTTTACGTTTTGATTCATTTAGTTGTGAATTAGACGAATTGAGACTTTAATAATATTTAAATATGATTTAAATATTAAACCGGTGAATAGAGATTCATCGAGTTTGAAATTGTCGAAAAAGTGTAAAAGTATTAATTTAATATAATTAATTAATTTAATTAATTATTATTTAAATTAATTGTATTAAATTGAAATTTTGATTTATGAAATCAAAATTGAATTATCAATTCTCAATTGAGAATTGAGTTGGTGGGATTTCCTGAAATGTGAGGAGATCCCACTACCTTCGGTTGCATGGTGAAGGAGGAGGTGGACACCTCTCCTTCACATGCAATTTCCATTACCTTCAAGCACCATATTCACCAATAGTGGTGTCATTCAACATGTGTATTTGATATGCATGGTTTCCTCTTTAAATAAGGAGAAGGAAAACTGAAATTAGATGAGGCTTTTTCTCAATTAGAACTTTATGCGAAAATTGTTTCCTCTCTACCGAAACAGTGTTTTACACTCTTATGCTCGAATTTTTTGCTCAGTTCGGATCCCACCATCTGCTCTAAGACCTAAGAATAACAAGAAAACTCTAGTGATGGTCCGTGTGACTAATTCGTGATCAAACTTTGGAGATCCTTGGGGACAAATTTTGAGCTACAACAATTAAGTGTGAATTCCTTTGTATCTCAATTTATCTAAGCATGTTTTTCCTTTAAATTGACGTAATTAGAGTGCTTTGCATCTTGTTTTTTTCCGCTACATGCTTTCTAACTCCATAAAAAGCAACATTCATAACATTTTGTTAAGACTTTTTCCGACGCAATGCTCACATTTCTCCAAAAAAAGGTAACCTCTCCCGATACCCCATAGAATGGCGTCGGGAGAAATGTTTTTTCCCAATGCCCAACCACATTTCTAGCGTCAAGAGAAGCGATTTCTCCCGACACTCATAAGTTGCTGCCGGGAGAAAATTTATCCAACGCAAGAAATGAATTGCTTGCATAGGAGAGAAGCATTCTCCCAACACCGTAAGGTGGCGTTGAGAGAAGTCATTTTTTCCGATGCCAAAAAGCTACCTTTTGGCGTCGGGAGAAGTGACTTCTCCCAACGCTAACTTACGAGTGTCGGGAGAAAATCGCTCCACTTTTTTCATCGAAAAATCGTTTATTCCCCCAGGGATGACTTTTTTTAGTCGGGAAAAGGGTTTCCCAATGAGGCTATCCCGACGGTAGAAAAACTGTTGGGAAAGGCTTTCTCGACGGTTTTTTCACTTTTTCCGACAATTTTGGTCATTGGGAAAGGGAGAATTTCTTGTAGTGCTACCTAACATCTATTTAGACGAGTTATATATATATATATTGAATGAAGTGAAATAATTGAACCTATAATTTCGAAGTTGATAGTACAAGTTTAATGTTGGTTGAACTATACTTATTTTGGTTAGACAAAGTTTTTATTTAAGGGACATCTTTTATCACCCTTTATTAATGATGTTAATAAACATAAACCAAATCAAGTGTGATTGAAAGCTTAGCATGTATCAACATTTAGTCTTATGTTGTTTAAAATCGGTAATAGTTAGTCCGTTTTGTTAAAATCTCATAAAAATTATTCAGTTTTTATTGCATAGCTAAGGTTCAAGTCTTTTAAAGTGTATAAACACATCTAATCTCTGTTTGACTATTTTTTTTTAAAAAAAAAAAAAAAAATACTCGTGGGTGTGAGATTTGAACTCTTATGGGTATGAGATTTGAACTTTTGACCTCTAAGGAAGAAATATATGTCAATTATTACTAAACTAAACTCAATTTGGTGAGTTGAATATTACATAGACAAAAAGTTCTATTAAATTTTAATAACATATTTTAGGATAAAAATAAACTATCCCAAATTTTAAATTATTGGGGATTAAATTATGTTATATGCTAAAGTTTAGACTCTAATTTGTTGCCAATTTAATAATACACGAAGGAAATCGTTTAAAAAAATGGTAGAATGGATTGGTTTGAAACTAATTAGGAAAATATGACACATTTTTTTAGTTTGATATAAAAAATAAATTGTTCTTTATTTTAAAGAAAATTTTAATCTATTTATTCTTTTATTCTTAAAATTTTAATTAGTCAGCTAAATTCTTTTATTCTCTTTAAATGGACAAATTTTTGTAATATCACCGTCTTAATTATAATATACATCTTTGTTTGTTGATTTATTTGATTGTTTTTTTTTTATCAATTACAACTTCGTAAATAAATAATTATATCAATTTAACTTCTAAACTTTCATAAGCATAATTTAGATGATTTATTAGTGATTTTAGAATCAACCCAGAATCAATCAAATAAAAGAGTGAAAAAAACTACATTTTTCTGCCAGGCAGAGAGGACGACAAATTAATCTAAAAAGAGAAGGAGAAAAAACCATATAAAAAGCTTTCTATATTTCATATTAATACATTCAAGGAGGTTAAAAATATTTTATTGAACTAATTAAAATTTTAAGACTAACAAAAAAGGGATTAAAAATGTGGAATGCATCTCATTCCAAACAAAATAATAAAAAATAAATAATAATAATCAAAATTTACCATATTTTCCTAGTTAGTTTTAAAACCAAGAGAGATTATCTAATGGAAAAAATGTTGAAAATATTTACAATTAATAGCAAAATATACAGTCTATCACCATTTATTATGGTCTATTGCAAATAGACAGTAAAATTTTGCTATATTTATAAATATTTTACTTTCTTTTGCTATATTTACTTAAAAGGCAACTTTATTTTATAATTTCATTAACTACAATAATTCATCTTAGTACTAAGGTAAAATATAATATTTGAATAGGCAAACTTTTAGGCCATTTGCAATTACAAAGAATTTCTTGGTATTATGTCCAAGGCAAAAATAAAGAGAGAATAACCTTTTGAAACATTTTATTCTTTAATTTTCTTTTTAATTTTTGTTATTTCCCTCACACTTTTTGGTTCTTTTTTTAAGGGAAAAAAGCTTTTAGGTGTATTCAGCTTTATTAATTTTTCAGTTTGAATGTGACAGAAAAAAACTATTTATTTATTTTAGACAGTTACTCTTTTATGCCTAATTATTTCACCATTACATTCTCTCTTTAATTCACTTTACTTATATTCTCTCTTTCTTAATTCACTTTACTTATATTCAAAGGAAAATAATTTTAATTATGAGCTGTCACATGTTGTTAAGAGATCAAACATTTATATTTGCGTTTGAAAGCATAAATTTTACATCAGTCGAGTTAGGTTCATTTTGACTACCACATGATTGCATAATTTAAATATAATTTGTTTTTTCTCTATAATAATAATAATAATAATAATAATAAATTTGCATAAATATTAAATATTAAAAAAATAAAATTATTTAATTGAATTAGATTAAGCCAAATTTGAGGATTAAAACCAACTTTGTCATTCCAGCCCATCTAAAATAGGATTAATTATAAAAGTAGACAAAATGCCTCTATTTAGGACATTTGTATTGAGTAGTTTTTCCAAAATAAAAAATATGATTTTTTTTTGGAATAAATTAAAATTATGATTGATTTTGAAGAAAATTACCTTTTCAATGTTTATTATCTTTCTAGAATTGTAAAGAATATGTGTATTTGGTCTTTAAATTTTTAAAGTATATTTTTTTAGTCCCAAAATTTTTTTAAGAATAGGTGCGTTTAGTCTTAAGTTTTCAAATTTTCTTTTTTACTCTTCCCAAAATATTTAAAAATAAGTTTAAAAGGTCTTTCAAATAATTGTTTATTATTATCTTAAATAAGTATACGACATTTAAAATTTAAAAAATAATTTTTAAAATTATCTCTCTCTCTCAAGTTATTTTTTTAAAATAGTTTTATAATTTTCAATATCATATAATTGTTTTAAAAGAAAAAAAAAATTAAAGACCTTTCAAACACATTCTTAAAATTAAAACATAGAGATTAAAAAAATACAATTTAAAAATCCATAGATCAAATACACCTATTTTTAAAAATTTGATAATTAAAAAATTACATTCTTAAAGCTCGAGCCCTATAAAAGTGGAGTCATCCTGTTAACTAGCCGTGTTGATTTGGTAATAAGATAATAACGAATAGAAAAAAAAGATTAATGACTTGGATTATGTATCAATAGTCAATCCTCAGTCGAGGTAGAAGATAAAATTTTATAAGAACAACTATTTATTTCTATTTCAGCTCGTCTCTTTTTTTAAGCCCTTTACGACTACAAGGGAGAGGGTTGTTCACATTTATCAACTTAGCTAGATTAATACTCAATACTAAAATAAAGGAGAACGGCATTTTTAGTAGAACGGCATTTTGAGCTGAAAGGAGGCATCATGTTAGTCAAAACTAAGAGTCTAACAAGATAATTTTTGGTTGATTTTAGTAGGTATGCTAGTCAATTCACTACAACAAAAATAGGCTTCTATGACTCTAAAAAACAGTCATTACCACATTTGTTGACTCTTTTTTTTAGTCATTTAATCGCCCATCATCTAAAGTATATAGATGACACATGAGAAATCAGTCATCATTGACAGTTTCATGACTTTTAGTCACAGTCAACAATAAATATATATTGACATTTATTCTAAGTCACGGAAACGATTTATATGACAAATTTTATACAGTCATTAAAAAATGAAAATGTTGACTTTTTTCTGTCAAATAAAGAGTTACGTTGACTGTTCACTTCTGTCATCGCAAAACAAATAATGACACATTTAAAGTGTCAATAATACATTAACTATGACATTTTTTTAAGGTCATTTAATTACATACATCCCATGACTTTTGTCAGATATCATAGAAACCATTACCACGATACACGTTATTACACCTGTGTTTCCTTCAGTTTTAACACAAAATATGTATGCAAACATAAAAAATAACTTTCAT
>QLSR01000038.1:410983-424430 GCA_031780015.1 Citrullus colocynthis
TGTTCATGGTTGCTACTTCTCGGCGTCGTTGTTCATGGTCGTTGCTCCTAACTGATGGTCACCGAAAAAGAAACATAGAGGCCAAACCTTCTTGTCGGGGCGGCAGCAGCGGCGGCGTCGTCGTTCTTCGGGAGCCTTGTTGTCGGGAGCCTTGTTGTGGGAAGAGGATTTTGTGGGGTGAGGGTGGGGAAGATGAAAGAAATGAGTGGAGATTTTTTATTTGTTTTATGTAAAAATAAAAGTAAAATGAAAAAGAAAAAAAGAGGGAAAGTGAGAGGAGGGAAAGTAAAAAAAGTCAAAATAGTAAAAAAAAAATCTGAAAATTCACGTCTTTTCCCGCCAAAACCGTATTTTTCATTTTCTTACATTTAATGACTGTTTTTTTTAGTCATTAATTAATGACACAAAAAAACAGTCATCAATTCCGACAAATCCGAAAAACTCCGTTTTTTCCCGCCAAAAAACGCGTGATTTTGGATTTAATGACTCTTTTTTCACTTTCTCCTTTATTTTTGGCACTGTACAAGAGTCATTGAATGTCAAATTTGTTGTAGTAATTTGTTCGAACAGTTATTTTCAAGTTATTGACTATATCAATAAATAATTTACGAGTATATTCAATTCAATCAAATTCCTATTTCTCCTTGAGTTGGATTTATTTAATTTTACCCTTTAATAAAGGCATTCCTCGAGTGTAACAAATCCTTTTATTTATAACAATCATTTTAAAGTTTTTTCAAATTAGTCATACTCTCAATATATTTTAAATTTAATCCTGCTATAACTTTATTATTATTTTTAACTCTTTTATTATTTACTAGCATTTTTACTATAAATTTTGTAAATATATTCACATATTATATATTTTTTATATGACATATGTATGTATATATTTTGCTATATATTATTTTTAACTCTTTTATTATTTACTAGCATTTTTACTATAAATTTTGTAAACATATTCACATATTATATATTTTCTTGCATGATATATGTATGTATATATTTTGCTATATATTATTGTTAACTCTTTTATTATTTACTAGTATTTTTACTATAAATTTTGTAAACATATTCACATATTATATATTTTCTTGCATGATATATGTATATGTATGTATATATTTTGTTATATATTATTTTTAACTCTTTTATTATTTACTAGCATTTTTACTATAAATTTTGTAAACATATTCACATATTATATATTTTCTTGCATGATATAGGTATGTACATACTTTGCAAATATAGCAAAATTCAAATCCAGCTCCTAGAATTTATCGGTAGTAGACCACATCACTAATAGAAATCTATCAACAATAGAGTTTATCACTAATAAATATTGTTATATTTGTAATTATTTTAAAATTTTGTTATACACTTAAATATTAACTCTAAAAGTGCTACTCATTGTAATTACTCTTATTATTATTGAACTAATATTAATAAAAATTAACTTGAAAGGACTGAGTTTAATATTTTTAAAGTGTGAAATCTAAAATTGAGTAAACAAGTATAGGCAAAAAGCTAATCTAACCAAATTTATTTATATATAGAAATATCAAATGCAATACTTATTTTTATAAATTATTGAAAATTTTGCTATTTATTATTACAATGTGGAATCTTATTAATATATTTTACTAATTATTTTCATTTCTATATTCACGTAAATGGAAATTGATCAAAGGAAAAAAGAAACTAGCTTAATTATTCTCTTTCTTTCATAGGGTGACTAAATAAATACTACCTCGACATATTTAGGTTAAAAATCACTTTTAGTTTTAAGGTAATAATTTAGTCTCTAAACTTTGGTTTGTAATGATTTGGTCTCTCTATTTTTAATTTTGTAACAACTTAGTCTCTAAATTTTACTATGTAACAATTTGGTTCTCCCACTTTAAAATTTGTAACGATTTAGTCCTAATGTAGAAATTAGTATTAAGAATTAATGAGATCTTTTGCATAAATAAACCGATAAACAAATTAGAGACTCAATACTTTTATATAATACAAAGTCTACATCATAAAATAATAAAAATTGACACCTAATTTTTATGAATTGTTTTTACATTAAGGACTAAATTGTTACAAATTTAAAAGTTTAAGGAACAAATTGTTATATACTAAAGTTTAAGGACTAAATTGTTACAGAATTGAAAGTATGAGGACTAAATCGTTACAAACCAAAATTCATAGACTAAATTGTTACTTTTATGAAAGTTTAGTGACAAAAATGTTTTTTAACCAATTTATAAATCATGAATATATATATATATATATATATACGCGCAAATGAGTTTTCTTTTGGGGAGCAAACATTAATTTTAAAATATAGGTAGTTTTGGTAAACATCCATACGTTTTTTAATTGGTTTATCTAGATATATAAAGAGAGTAATTTCTTCTCTTAAATATATGCATTTGGAATAAAATTATTAAAACTATGTGTACATGCAAAGATACAAATTTATAATTTATAATTTGAATGCATCACATATATTGTTCATAGTTCATATATGGTCTAAGTAATATCATAGGAATAATTTTAAAATACAATAAATACTTTGAATTACTAATCAACTTGTTAGTTCAATTTTAAGTTGAAAGAGATATATATTGTTTCACTATCTTTAGCCACCTTAGTTCTTTAAGCAGTACCAAATAGTTTGGTTTAGTGAGTAATTTAACCTATATGTGTAGGTTAGACACCGAAAGATAAGTTTATAAAAGACGAAAGACTTGATAAGGCACTATTACAAAAATTGGGTTACTTGACATGGCTACAATGGAAAGCTTCATTAGAGTCGAACGATTTCCAAGCTTCATTGGGAGTCAAATTTGAGAAATCGAAGGTTGAGATTTTGGAGGGTCTGAAGGAAGAGGGTTGCAAAATCGTAAAGGAAGATTGTTGCAAAATCAATCTGAGATTGTGGGGCCGCTCGACTGTTGGGTTTTATATCATAAAACTCGTTGTTTGTAATTTATGGATTTTATTCTCAATAAAGTTGTTATCAAGGTTTATTCAGTAAAGTTGTTATTGAATATGTGAATTGCATTTAAATCCAATAAAGTAAGAACTCATGGCTATATGGTGAATACTTAGACTTTATATGATAAAAGTGGATCAAGTAATAGCCAAAACGGTCTATAGTATATGGATAAAGGATGGGTACTTTATCCTAGGGACACTATGGATACGACTCACTTTGTATTTGATACAAACGATGTGATCCTAAATGTAGAGACATGTGAGTGGGGGTGTCTTATGCAATGAGTTTGCATAAGACTGAACCAAGAAATAATCACGTTTACTTTATAACACTTTACTGTTAGAACTAATTATTTCAGCCTGATGACCTAAGTTATATGATCTTTGAGCTAACTATGAAGCCCTATTTGTTTGAAATCATCCTTTAATTTGCATGGGTGAGAGTGGCCAGTTTTGCCGACTCAATATGCCCCTTATTTTAGGGATAAGATCAGGCAGATAGTTGAGGACATAGTTCTGCAAGATGGAATTCCCTCCTACCTTATTAAGGAATTCCCTCCTACCTTATTAAAGGATAGTAGATAAGTTGTTCCCTTAAGTACTAAATCTAGGTCTTGAACAAGGGGCCTCACCTTATCATTGGCCCTGAGAGGGACTCAGTTTGTTGATTGAACCACAAACCAATTGTTCATTAGAGGATTAATAGGGCTTAAGGAACAAGAAGTAATTACCGGGGTAAAACGATATCTCGACCCAGCTTAATTATGAACAACTTGTGAAGAATCGACTTACTAATTATGTTTATATCAAATGGACAAAAATATATCTACAATGAAGAGAGTGCAACTACTAGGCTTTAGTGGAGTGACCTGGTAGTTAACGAATATTAATTAACTAGGTTAAAGACTTTAACCGGTTAATTTCAGATCGTTGAAGCTCATGATCTATAGGTTCATTAGGTCCCCTTGTTAGCTCGTAGATTAAACCTTAGAATAGAATATTGAGACAATTTGAAGTATTCAAATTTAGAAAATGAGCATTTTACTGTTTGATTCATTTAATTGTGTATTAGACGAATTGGGATTTTATAATATTTAAATATTGTTTAAATATTATACCGGTGAATAGAGATTCATTGAGTTTGAAATTGTTGGAAAAAGTGTAAAAGTATTAATTTAATATAATTAAGTAATGGGCTCTTTTCAAACATAACAAAAGGAACCAAAATATTTACAAATATAGCAAAATTTTACTGTCTGTCTGCGATAGACCGTGATAAATTGCAATAGACTACTATCAGTGCCACAATGACATAGATAGTAGTCTATCGCGGTCTATCGCAAATAGATTGTGTATTTTGCTATTAGTTGTAAATATTTTCAATAGTTTTGCCATTTAAGATGATTTCCCTTCATTAATTGGTTAATTAATTATTTTTAAATTGATTATATTAAATTGAAATTTTGATTTATGAAATCAAAATTCTATTCTCAATTCTCAAATTGAGAATTGAGTTGGTATTTCCTTAAATATGAGGAAATCCCACCACCTTTGGTTGCATGGTGAAGGAGGAGGTGGAAACCTCTCCTTCACATGCAGTTTCCACTTTCTTCAAAACACCTTAATCATCATTTGTGGTGTTTTTCAGCATGTGATTTTAAATTGCATGGTTCTCTCTTTAAATAAGGAGAAGGAAAGCTGAGGAAGAGGTGAGGCAATTCATCAATTAGAACTTTATGGGAAATTTGCTCCAAATTTTATGCTCTTTTTGGATCCTACCATCTGCTCTAAGGCCTAAGAATAACAAGGAAACTCAAGTCCTGGTTCGTGAACTCTTCGTGATCAGATTTTGGAGATTCTCGAACACAAAATTTTGAGCTACAACAAGTGTTACTTCCTTTGTATCTCAATTTATCTAAGCATGTTTTTCCTTTAAACTGATATAATTAGAGTGCTTTGCATCCTGTTTTCTTCCGTTGCATATTTTCTAACTCCATCACCTACTACGCGTGAAACAAAAAATTAGAGTTGTACACAATCAAATAATAAAATATATTTTTTAATTAAAAATTAAAATTTTTCTTGATATTTAAATCGTGTCAAGTAAAAGTTAATTAAACTTGACATTTTTTTAACGTCAAGTACTAATTAGCATAAAAACATCCGAAAATATCTGTGAAATCTCCACGTTTTAATACGTTATTTGATGTTTTCTTTTAAAATGGTAATTACTTGACTTTTTTTATATAAAAAATGTCAAGTAAAAGTTGCAAATGTCGAGTAATGTAGATTTTGTAGTAGTGAGGTAATTCACGTAGGTGTTGGTCAAGCTATACAATCCATGAACATGGATAAATCATATTCATTAACCAACTCATTCTATTGCACTAGACTAGACAGATAGAATATAGATCAAGTCATTGGTATGCTATTAATTACACTCTCGACACAAATTTAACTTGTTACATCTCAATTATATCATTGAATGATATAATGTATAATGACCTAGTGTCACATCCTAAAAAGCACCCTAACAAAGTCACGTACATTTATCAAAAACAACTTTAAATTAGTGATTGAGTAGACATGCATGGCTCCCTTCAATACAAGTCTCTTTCCATATACCTATCAATAATCATTATTGTCATCATTAATGAATAAAGAGAGGAAACTGAAACACTCTATACTTTAAAAACAAAAGAATGAGTTATGAAGTTATTAGCAAAGAAATTTCTTAATAAATTGGTTAATTTTGGAGGAAGCTTCACAAAGAAGGTCGATTAGAATAAGTCGGTGGGGGCTATAAGTTATAAATATGAATGGTGGGAGAAGACATTATAGTGGGCGAAATTTGGGAGTTAAAATTTTGAAGGGGCAAAGTGGGACATGAGGTTGCAAGGCCTTCTCCCTTTTTCAAAGTAGTAGTAATTGAAGTTTGGTAATAATAATGGAACAACATGCCCTAAAGTACCAACCCTACTTGCTTCCTTTAAGCAAAGCAACATGTCTTCATTGAACTATCTCTACTAACTTATTATATAACTACTACTTTTCATTTTTCCGAAGCGAAAAACAAAAAAGGAAAGAAGAAGAACTCGCAGTGAATCAATTTTTTAACGTTAGAATGACAATAAATATGTAAGAGGACCGATCTTTATTTATAAAATAGTGACGAATGATTTTTCTTTAGGATTTGAATCTACAATATAAAAGAGGTGAGACTAGTATTTTAACTAGTCGATTTCAGTTGTACTCAGTTCAACATGATATATTAGAATCTAAATTTAACTGATTGCCTAGGTTAATTTTTATTCATAAGCTCGTCTACTAATTAACCTCTAAAGTCTATTCTACTAAAGATTTGTACAGTTGTACTCTCATACTTTACCAAAAAAATATTGATTCCTACATCATTATATTTGAGTTGACTTTTTATATGATTCATGACTATAACTAGGTTGAATGTTTATTTTATCCCTATAACTATAGATTTACATCCTAAAGTTTCTATCTTTATAATAAACAACTATTTATAAGCACATGCAAATGAAACATTTTACACCATTAAAAGGACATGGTCCCCACTCATATGTTGATTAAAAGACACAACTTCGTATATAAGAGTAATAATCCGCTTTAAATTAAAATAGAGTCTACATAATATAATCATCTTTATGAATATTTGATTTTGACAAATTTAATTATGATATATAATAGTTAATCATGTATAATGGCATCATATAAGACCCATTTATTTTTCATGTTTTCACATAATTTGATCCAGAAGATATTGCATTAACGTTATAGGAGCATAACTCAATTGACTTAAAATACGTAACTTCAACCAAATGATTAGAGATGCAAAATTTCTATCTTGTATACTGTTAAGCTAGAAAGGGGAAAGAGATTGCAACAACAACATGTAAATAAATAAGCTTTGTTCGGTAACCATTTGGTTTTTAATTTTCTTAAAATTAAGCCTATAAAGACTCTAGTTTCTACCTCTAAAATTCTTATTTTGTAATCTACTACTTACTACCCATGTTTTCAAAAATCATGCTAAATTTTTAAAACGATAAAAAGTATAATTTTTAATTTTTTTTTAAAAATTTGACTTAAAATTAAATAATATAAAAATCATAATAAAAAATAAAGAGAAAGAAACCTAAATTTTAAAAATAAACAAAAAGTTAAATGGTTACAAAAATTTGTCCTAAATAATTAATATCTTTTTCAACTTAATACGATACTTATTAGCCATGGAAGGCAAAAAGTATTCATATAATGAGCTCAAAAAAAGAAAAAAGAAGTAAATTGCATATATGTAAAATAAATATCTTCTTTTAATTTATGTGGATTTATATTTAAGGAAAAATTATCTATTTATTCTTCATATTTGTCAAGAATACGTGAGTTGGATCATTATCTTAGTCTTTGAATTTTTAAGAATAAATGCATTTTATTTTTGAGTTTTCAAAATATATATATGTGTAGTTGTTGAAATTTTAATTAACAGATATTTAAAAAGTTTTTGTAGTAATTTTTTAATTTTTTTTAATTAATTACATGATATTTAAAATTAGAAAAGTATTTTAAAGAATAAGTTTAAAGGCTCTTTTCAAATATAACAAAAGAACCAATATATTTATAAATATAACAAAATTTCACGATCTATCGCGGTCAATTGCAAATAGACTGTTTATTTTGCTATTAATTATAAATATTTCCATCAGTTTTACAAATTAAGATAATTTTCCTAAATTTAAAGAGAAGATATGTGACATCCCAAATTTTCAAGTAATTTGTTTTTTAAAAAAATTTATTTTCTTGAATTATTTGGTTAGTTGTTTGAATTTTGAAGCTTTAATTGGATTATGTTGAGAAAATAATTCAATTTAAAGTAATCGTGAAAAAAAGATTTGGTTTTGATTTAATTAGCGGAAAATTGAATTTATTTGGGAGAGATTTAAAAGTTGGATTTAAATTAGAAATTGGGTGAGATTTAAGAACTTGATTAATTTAAGAAAATATGAGGATAAGTTAGAATTGAATTTAAGTTGGGGAATTGATTTGTTAGAAGATATTTTGGTTAAATAAATTATTAAGTGGTGGTTGGAAAAGATTTGATTTGATGGGTTGAGGAATATTATATTAAATAAGTTGTGTTTTGTTTTGGGAAAAGGAAAAGGAAAAGGCAAAGGAAAATGGAAATTTAAATATATATATTTAGGGTTCTGGAAAAGGAAAAGGAAAGAGAATTTAAAGAAGTATATATATATATATACTTAAGCCAATCTTGGATGTCAATGGGTTTGCAAGTTGTTGCCCAGCTGGTCTCTGGCATTATCCCTTTTCGTGAGTTACGCTAGGATTTCAAGACTTGGTTAGGTTAGGACTGTTTGGGTAAGTATTGTTGATTTTCTCGTAATTTCGTGAATTGGTTTTAATTGTTGTTACTCATTGAGGTTGGATTTTAGATTCAGGCTTCCATGGATTTTGGAATCATAAACAAGCTGTCCAAGCGGGTTTAAGGGTCCATTTTGGTTGGACTCATTGTTTGAAATATGGAAGAAGATTGTGGCTTAGTTGCACTTTGGGGTTTTAACTCAAGCATTTTGTGAGAATTGGCTGCTTGGTTAGCTATTTGCACCTAGTCTCAATGTAAGTGGTCTTACTACCTGAACCGCCTTCTCGCCATATGTTAGTTGCCATGATGTAATAGAATATCTAAGCCCCATGTGATATAGCATGCTTGTATGAAATTCCCATGTCTAAAGGATTTATGTGAATGATAATGCATATGACTGTACTATGAAATGTTTATGAACAGTATTGTTAATGTATGATTTATGGAATGGAAGGAATGCGAATTTGTTTGAGCATGTAAGATGGGTAGTGGTAACTCCCCTACGTCGGTTGGATGTTCACTAGAGGTTGTGGTTCTTCAGGGTCACTAGAGGATGTGTTCCTTTGGGTTCACCAGAGGTTGTGGTCCTTCGGGGTCACTAGAGGATGTGTTCCTTCGGGTTCACTAGAGGTTTGTGTTCGTTCGGGTTTACCAGAGGTTGTGCCCCTTCGAGTACACTAGAGGTTTGTGTTCTTTCGGGATCACCAGAGGTAAGAGTTCCTTCGGGGGCTCCAGAGGTTTGTGGACATCCAAAACCAACTGTAGGGCGAGTATAACCAGTTCCCTATAAAAGTATGTTAGATATGCATGTCTTATGGTTGATGCACTTAAAGGACTTGGGTGCCTAGCCCGGCTCCGGTAGTGGGGTCACTTACTGAGTAATACAATTGCTCATCCTTTCATCTTATTTTTTTCAGGTAAGGGAAAGAACGTGCTGGCGAATGACAAGAGGAATCCTTGATGGCTTCACGGGACCCGCAGTAGCTTCCGCTTAGTACTGCATGTTTTAATGAGTTTTGTTAAATTGTCAAATTTTGTTTTGAAGCTTGCCTTTTATTTTGTATGTGGATTCCTGTTCATGAAATTTTATTGATTTTTACTAGGGGTACCCCAAACCAAAATTCTCTTTTTTATGTTATGCATTGTTTTTCTTGAGTTTAAATAAACAGAAATTTCCATGGAAAGCATTGTTTCTTTCTTACTAACCGCACAGTGTCTTTCTTGAAAATTTGCATGCATTGAGTAATGGTCCGTTTAGATTGTATTAGTCGGGTCATTACAAGATATAACTTTTAAAAATATTTTTCTAATTTAAAATGCTATGTAATTATTTAAAATAATAATAAAAATTATATGAGAACCTTTTAAATTTATTCTTAAAAATTATAGATTATAAAAAGATAAAATTTGAAAACGTAGATTTTAAATGCACCTATTTTAAAAATATTGTAACGACCCGACTAACAACGATCTAATCGGACAATTACTCAGTGCATGCAACAATTCGAAGAAACGACACTATGCAGAATGGTAAAGAAGAACCCATGTTTTTCATGAAAATTTCTACTTGTTTTAAATCAAGAATTCAGCGCAATAACAAATAAATAAAATTTTGGTTCGGAATACCCCTAAGGAAAACAATAAGAGAAGCTTTATAGATGAAAATCAACATAAACAAATAGGGAGACGAATCTAAAAAGAAAACTGGACAGTTGAACAAGATTCCATAAAAAGAAAACATGCAAAACTAAGCGGAAGCTGCTAAGGGTCCCGTGATGCCATCAAGGATTCTTCCTGTCATTCGCCGGCACATTCCTTCCTTTACCTGAAAAATACATAAGAGGAAAGGATGACTAATTTTATTACTCAATAAGTAACCCCACTATCGGGGTCGGGCTTGGCACCTATACCCAATAAGTACGCCAAACATGTGAGACCTGCACATCTATCATATGTCATACATCTATAAGAGAATGGTTAGGCTCGCCCCACTGTTGGTTATGGATGCCCACAAACCTCTAGTGAGTCCCGAAGGAGACTCTTACCTCTAGTGATCCCGTAGGAACACAAACCTCTGGTGTACCCGAAGTAAGAAAACCTCTGGTGAACCCGAAGGAACACAATCTCTAGTGAACCCGAAGGATCACATCCTCTAGTGAACCCAAAGGCACACAACTGCTTGTGAACCCGAAGGATCACATCCTCTAGTGAATCCGAAGGAACCCAACCTCCTATGGACACCCAACCAACGTAGGGGAGTCACCACTACTCATCGTACATGATCAATAAAGTTCACAATCATTCCATCACATGAATTCATAGACTAACAGTAAGGTTCATAAACGTTTAACAGCATAGGTTAATACACTAACAGGCACATAAAACTTTAAGACATGGAAATTGCATACAGGCATAGTATCTCATAAGTGGCTCTAGAAACCTACTACATAATGGCAACTATACATATGGCCCGAAGACGGTTCAGGTAGTAAGATTACTTACCTTGAGCCTAGGTCCAAATCGCTAAACGCACCGTAATTCCTTGCAAAAATTCCTGAATAAAATTGGGAGTAAAATTCCTAACTTGAGTTAATCATCGGCCTACCCCATAAACGAAACCAAATTTAATTCAAGAGAATCCTTACCCAAAGGATGGTTTAACATGAAGTTGCCGCACCTGCTTCCAATTCTCCAATTCGTGCAACAGTCTACACACTCCAAGAGAAAATACACTTAGAATTTCTAAACTCACATGAGTAATCAAAGGAAAACACTAACGCCTTACCCCAAAGACCACGATCTCAGCCACGCTGCAAAGTACCACAAACAAAGAGCAAACCCACGATATGACGACGCAAGCAAACCACCACGGATGGAAGGGCATACCCACGACAGCGGCAAGACTCACGATGACGGCAAGACCCACGGCGACGTCGGCTGTCGAAGGAGGACGACGGTGAGCGCGAGCCGGCGGACGAAACACACGGGGCGGCGAGGACACCGGCGACGCGCGGACGTAGAAGAAGAAGAAGTCGGAGAGGCAGCGGTGTGCGGACGCAGAAGAAGAACGGAGGAGAGAGAGAAGGCGAATGGGGGAGAGAGAGAAGGAGAACGGGGGAGAGAGAAGGAGAAAAAAAAAGATTTTTCTTTTTTTTCTTTTAATCTGCACGCAAAACGAGAAAGATTTATTTATAATAAACCCTAATCCCTCTTTCCATTAATTTCACATTTTTCTTTTCCCAAACAAAATAGAATCTCCTTTTATTTTTCCCCAAACAAAATAAAATCTCATTTTCTTTTTCCCAACTTATTTAATTTAATATTTCTCAACCCATCAAACTAAATATTTTCAAATCACCACTTAATAATTTATTCAACCAAAATATCTCCTAATAAATCAATTTCCCAACTTAAATTCAATTCCAACGTATCATTATATTTTCTTAAAGTAATCAAGTTCTTAAATCTCACCCAATTTCAAATGTTCACGTTAAATCCAACTTTTAAATCTCCCCCAAATAAATTCAATTTTCCACTAATTGAATCAAATCCAAATCTTTTATCCCGATTACTTTAAATTGAATTATTTTCTCAACATAATCCAATTAAAGCTTCAAAATTCAAACAACTAACCAACATGATAATTAATTTTTTAAAAACAAATTACTTGCAAATTTGGGATGTCACAAATATGGGACTACAAAAAGTATATTTTGAAAACCTAACAATTAAGATGTTTATATTCTTCTTATTTGTTTTATTTTATAAAAAATTATAAACTAAAAAGATATTTTTCCCTCTGTATAATACTTACCCTTACAGAAGCTCTTAGGTCATCACATTTTAAGTAACAAATATACAAAGTGGGAATTAAAATAATAATAATAATAATAATAATAATAATAATAATAATAATAAAAAATAAAGGCTATTTTGACTTTCAAAACAAGTAAGTGAGCATTACGGGAAATCATCAAGGTTTCCTTCCATTATGGGCTTTCTATTTACATATAAACAAACATAAAAACAAAACCTAAAAAAGAAAAAAAGAAATCTTGTCACAAATTATAAATACTTTTAAATTTGTATAATATGAAATGTTTTATATCCAATCTTAACCTTTGTATTTATGATATAATATTTTTTTGGGAAAAAATGGTCCATAAAGTTGGTGACTAATGCGTAGTTAATCTTTGGAGTTTCAAAATAAATATTTCAATACTAAAATTTAAAAATAGTTATAAAAGATGTCGAACGTTAGCTAACTAACGAAAAAATAACTTGGCAGCGAGTGAAAAAATGATGGTTTTTTTTTTTTTTGGAAGAAATATGGCAAAAGAAGGAGCTACCACTAAAGTTAGGGACAAATTCGATACCGTCTCGTTGTTGCTTGTCGTTCGCTAACCATCACCTGCAGTCCTCCCTTCATCATCAATGTCTACTGGTTTTCGTCACTAATCAATTTTGTTGTTTCATGTTTCTTGTTTATAAAGATTTATTGTCTTCCATTGATCATTTTTATATAGGTGTTTGTTCCGAAAGATTTGTTGTCGGCAACAACATTGTAAAATAGCCACGTAATGCAGATAATAACAACTTTTTAGAGAGTAAAGAAAAGTTGCATTTTGCACTATTTTTAATAACGATATTAATCAAAAAGTTTACACAAATAATCCAACTTTTAAATTTATTTGTCAATAAATCTCAAAATTTAATGGTAGATTAAGGTATATATAATTTATTTTCTCAATATAATTTAAATACATCCCTTCATTGGTGAATAATTTAAAAATTAATCAGCACAAATTCCAACAAAAATGGTATATCAATATTAAAGGACAAGGAAATGAGTAGGAGTTTCGACCCAAGACCTCAATTGACACATTGTTTAAATAATAATTAAACTTATAAAATAATTTGCCTAAATTAGATATTTTCAGTATACCTTAAGACCAACTTAAAATAAATTATTGTTGGGTTATTTTTAGTTGACCAAATATATATATAATTAATGAAAAGAAAAAAAAAAAAAAAAAAAAAAAAAAAAAA